>SNQJ01S0077788.1:8904-45262 GCA_010110895.2 Picea sitchensis | reverse complement strand
TTTTCTTATATGTCTTGAAGAACTACATTCATTGTAAGCACCAACTTCCTTTTTTTTCCAGATGCAACTGGAAGGAAGCTCAAACCCCCTAGTTTCTCAGGCTACAACCTGAGGGAAGCTCCAACTCCCTAATTCTTTGGCTACAACCAGAAGGAGGCTACAACCCCCTATGTTCTCCGGCTACAACCAGAAGGAGGCTACAACCCCCTATGTTCTCCGGCTACAACCGGAAGGTGGCTACAACCACTTGTCCTTTCCCTGTCCAACTGCCTTAACATATAAGTACAATGATGGAACCACTGACACACTATCATTGTGAGATATAATTTTGTAAACCTGTACCATTCAACCTGCACCAAAAAACTTATACCAATAACTTGAACCTTGCATCAACCATGCATCAACATGTACCTCAACCTGTAATCAACATGTACCATAAACAAGTGCATCAACCATGCACCAACCTTGTTGAATTATGGCTTATTCTAGAGAGTGAACTTGTAGAGCATGCCCCGCACAAAATATTTGTTGTATGGATTTTAAAATTGTACATAGAATATTATAGATTGTAATCTAACAAACACATTTGGTCTTACTAAATTTGGATTTTTTATGAATAAGTTATGATTTTTGTACATGAAACACCTGTTTTAAACTAGTTTCGGGACTAGCCACAAACCCTATTTTCCACGGAGTGTAACTCCAAAAATACAATGACCCACAAGCTGAAATTCGTACCACAACTACTTGGATATGTTTCCTCAATGGCCTCCCAATTTCACAGTTTGAATCATTCTATAAAAAACTTTATTGCAAAAATGGTGAGATGACCTATAAATAACATACCTTAGAAATCATCATCAAAAGAATTTATCCTCCCTTGAATTTCGGTCTTCTTTACTTCACCTTCCTTCTGAAATTCGGCTTAGATATCCTTTGGTTACCTCAGTCACTTGTAGATATTCAATATGCTCAAGTGTGATTGAAATGAGAGACTTGTCTCTTATTTATACTTTCATGTAGCTTCCTTAAAAGCATCTTCTGGACCACTGTGTCCACATAGCCACTTTGTCCACATAGTCACCTATGTCCAACTTTTCCCAATTTGTCACTTGTCCATATATCCAATAGCCATTTGACTACTTAATCCATTTTCCTCATTTTAGGGTTAACCTTCTTATAACCACTTTCCATAATTAGAAAGTTCTCCATTTACTTTATCATTTAAATAATCCTCTTTGACTTTGTCACTTCACTTTATTATTTAAATAATCCTCTTTGACTTTTTCACTTCACTTTATTATTTAAATAATACTCTTTGCTTTGTCACTTCACTTTATTATTTAAATAATTTCTTCTTTGCAAGCACTTTGACTTCTTTGACCTTTTGGGGCTTCAAGCCAACAAATGAGGGTCCTCCAACTTCGTAAGGCCATAACTCTCAAACCGTGAGGAGTTATGTGATGTTCCACATACCACCAGAAATGGCATGACATGTACTATCCATCTAGAATAGTCTTACCTGCAAATATATCAAAAGTAATACCATTATACATAAAACAAACTTGGGTCCATTACCCAAACCTTTGTGCTACCGAAATTCGCTACCGGACTTTCTTCAAGGGTTGACATCAATGACAACTAACCCAATTAATCAAAAGGAATATTGTACATTGGTACGTTCTGAGTATGTTGCGCAGCTGATGTAGACACAACATATTGTTTGAGGAACTCTTGTTTGGCCTCCTTGAATGTCTCATTTTATTTCCGCGCATCAAACTTCTTTTGTGTTTCAATATTTTTCTTCACCCATTGGTATTGTGTTGGATCCGGTCTCACTGCGCCAGGTCCTGCCTTAGCGCCTCCTCGCCTAACTATGTTGATATTTATTCCATCGTCCCTAGCTTCTACAGAGATCCAATGAACATTCTGATTGTTCTGGTTCCTCTTTTCTTTAATCTTTCCCAAAAGTGTTGGTCATTCTTCCATTTCATGGTCTGCTGCGCGACAGTACATACATTTCGCAGGTAGAAGTGGACATTATTTTGCATAGTGTCCTGGTTGTTGGTAGTTGTGGCACATGACTGGACCTCTGCCTCTTCCAAATCCTTCTCTACCTCTTCCTTCACCTCTATAGCCAGTTCGATCTCCACGCAGTGCGTTGTACTGAGGCATTTGATTATACTATGTAGGGTTATATTGTGGTTGTGCAGTATTATATTGTTGTTGCGTAGTGTTGTATGGAGGTGGTACCTAGTTAAACTGAGGTGTATCTTTCCCTGTCATCATTTATTCATGCACCCTATAGATGTCTAACGTTCTTTCCCTCATATGCTCAACCATCCTACAATCTTTATCATCATGGCCTATTGACTTGCAAAAATTGCAGTATGATCTCTTGGGTATTGTCTGGTACTTATGCATCATTGGACAATGATATGGATCATGCCCATGTGTCTTACAGATCTCACACCATTTTCCTCCTATTGGCAAAGGGTTTGGTACCCATGTTTCCATGTACTGCGTAAATGTTGGACATTCATTCTTGTGGTATCCTTCTGTCATGCATGTGGTACACCAAACAACTTCTCTTTTCTCTATTCCCTTATTCTGGTTCAGTTGAAATGTAAGGTTCTTCATATCCTCCTTCATCTCCTCTATTGTTGGATCTATCTTCTAATATTGGTTCTCTTCCAATTGTAGGGTTGCTTGCAAAGCCTCTGCCTGAGTTTGCAATTCTTGCTATCTCAAGGGGTATTTCAAATGTGGTAACAATGAGTTTACAAAGATATGTCTATGTTGCATGTCAGTCATGACATCCTTCAACTTACCCTTCAACCGTTTGAACCTCTAATCAATCTCCCAAACTGACTCACATGGTTTTAGTCTGATTTCAATCATCTCATTCACGTATTGATCTTTTAAACTAGGATTCTAAAATTCATTTATCAATAGCTTCTTGACATCTACAATCGTCCTTGTTGTTCCTGGTGGAATGTTTACATCATGATAACTAATTGCACAAGTTTTGTATCCTCATATGTGATATGTTTTTCTTTCCATATCTTCTCGCAGATGAACAAATTATTTTCAGGGTCCTCAGATGCCTCTCCCCGAAATTTTGGTAACCTAATGGTGGGATCATTTCTTGCCATCTTGAACTGTGATGAACTACTACCTTCGTGCAGTGTAGATATTTGACTACTACTTCCTGAACTGGATCCTCCAATTGTTGCTCCTTGTTTGGATGTACTTCCTACTGTCTTTCTTCCACTAAAATTTGGTTGTATAAATTGTGGTGTTCTTTCTGGTGTATTAGTCGCACATGGGGTTATGGGTTCCACAATGACACTGACATGGATGGGAGTTATGCCTTTTGTTCCTGCCCTTGGACCGCCTATCATCCTTTCATAGGTTTCCCGCAGGATTTCCTCAATCTGCTCCACATCCTGGAGATCCTCTACCTCTTCTTCATCAATTGTCAAGCCCTCTCTATTTGCTATGGCTCTCTTCTTATTATTCATCTTATATTGGTAGAGTACTCCATTGTGCGTCTTTCCAGCAGTTTCCATTATCTTCTTTATCTAATCTTCCTCCATAATGATTGGTTCCATGGCCTCCTTCTTTCCCTTATCCATCTCTTCCTCCATTTCTCCACCTCTTGTTAGAGCTTCCCTCCCTTCCCTTGTGCACGTAGGGAAGTTTAGTTGTTTGATTCCATAGTCATCACATCGTTGTTATACAATAAAATATTGATTGAAGTATGCATTGATCTGATATACTTACCTCTAGGTTTATTTAGAAACTCTTGCTCTTCTGTGTTGTAAGAATTCGCAGTATCTACTGCAAATTCTATGATAAACCCTACAACAATATTGTCTAACCAGAAATCTACTGTGTGCGTGAATTTGTTTTTAACTTGTTGTAACTGCACGATCTCCATAGTATTTCACTCGAGTTGTCTAATTCGATTTGTAGGGTGGTTGTATTTTAACCTTAATAGCCACTCCTGCAACACATGCGGGGAATCACAAAAAAATACCTCATGCAAGGATCTAAACACGTACTTGTCCAGATATTTGAATGGTGTTAACTTAGGGTTTATGTTATCTTTCTGCGCAAACTCAAGCTCCTTTGTTTTCAACCATCTTTCAATATTTTCCTTCATTGGATTCCACAGTCTTGTAAGTTTTAAACCTGTGAAGTAAAGAAATGCATACAGATTCTTAAGAAAAATAGAAATTAATCAATGGCTCATACACATAGTACATAGAGATTTGCATTGGAAACCCTTAACCGGAAGAAAACCAACCTTTCTTGGTGCCTCACCTTTCAACTCTTCATCGTATTAATTTCACCATTCGCCATACAATATAAACAATATTTTAGGTATTTTGTAGATACCAAAACCCTAATCCCTTAATCTAAGATTAATTTAGGAAACCGCTAAAAATAGAAAAATCTGGGATCGTTAGATGCAGTTGTCGAATTTGACGCGCCCAGACACACACATGAAAATAATATAACACATACCCAATAGGTCTGAACATTCCCTTTTTATACCTTCATTCTCCACATGCTTCTTCTACGGATCCCATTCACTCAATTCCATGCAGTTCTAGCTGGAAACGAAACCATTTGTTGGTTATTACTCTTTCTTTCTACTTCTTGGGCTTACCTAGGTTCAAATATGAACAGGTTTCCAACAAAACCCTCTAAAACTATTGGGCCTTCTAGTAAACTAGAAGGCAACACAACACACATAATGTATTGTGTAGTCTCACCCGAGATAGTTCTATGGGTGACTGCAATGCTCAAGTGCTTGTAGTCTAGGAAAGAGTGGGGATCTGGCATTGGATTTGATCTTCTTCAGGCCTTAAACTGGTTACTTTATCTATTATTATTAAGATCCACTCATCTGTAATCTTATACATGCATTATAATAGATCTATCTAACCAATTATGCGTAAATCAATTATTAGCAGGAATTAAAGATGATCAACCATTAACATAAAGTAAACATGTATTCACTCATAAAACAATACACCATTTTTACCGTGGTTCACCCCCTCCTAGGCTACGTCCACAAAGATCTAGCTTCTTAGGCTCTTTTATTTATATTTCTATAAAATATGGTGTTGCGCTCACTACAGTTCCGATCATACAATTATGAGACAGGTTCCACAACCATTGTGAGGATGACTAGATCACACTAGGCTCCTCAGCCTATGATATAACCCTCAAGATCTAGCAACCTGAATCTTCTACAACTCAACAACTTACAAAAAGGTATCACAGTAGTTTCTTATAATTCGAAATTAACTTTAACCAACAACAACCACTTGGAACCCCAACCTAGACCTCCTAGGTTATTATTTATACTAGTTTACAAGTTTACCAACCGTTACGATCTCTTACCAAAACCCTAACCCTAACATGGTTGGGTTTTCCTGCTTGTGTGCCTTGCATTCTTTCCTTCTTTGCATACGGATTTCCCTCGCACGTGTCGCTTTTCCTACCAGCTTTTCTTCTCCAAAACTAGGTTTTATTCTCCAAAAATAGGTATTGCCTCAAAATAGGTATGCACCCAACAATGAGCGATATCTATGTTCAAGCATAGGGATGCAAGAAGAAGGAATTTTTATATATGATCTAGCAACTTTGTCTAAAAGTATCGAAAGGAAGAAGGTTGCCTCTATCATCAGAGTGTGCAACAAAAGCAGGGTACAAGTGCACATGGATGTAGCATTTCCACTTAGAGCAGAGTAGTCTTGAATGACCAAGTAGTTTTTCACAGTGAATCACTCAATGAAGTGAAGAGAGAGATTTAAAATTGAGCAAAGCCATGGATGGAAAAGTGTAAATCAAATGGTTAATTAAATTGTAGTGCTAATATTCAACTAGAATAGTGCATGTTATAGGACTATGGATATTAAGAATTATATCCCAAAGATGGTCAACCTCATATTCCAAGGACTTTCAGATTTTTTATTTTTCCTCTGAAGACACCATTGCTAGTATTTTGCTTCAGAAAAATGACCAAGGCCAAGAACATCCCATTGCTTACATGAGTATAGCCTTGCAAAATATGCAAAATGGAAAATTAAAATACCCCATGGTTGAAAAACAAGCATATACTTTGGTAAAGTCCCTAAAAAAAATTAGAGTCTTCATTCGGTACTCCAAAGTAATTGGGTATCTTTCTATTTCAATAGTTAAGGATGCATTATCTCAGTCAGAAGGATTAGGTACAAGGGGAAGATGGATTGCTAAAATTCAAGAGTATGACTTGGAAATCAAGCCTACAAAATTAATCAAGGGGAAAGGTCTAGCTAAAATATTTAGTGAAGGGAATGAAAGGGATTTGGGTATGATATGTCAAAATGATGATACATAATATTCCCCAAATATATTAAGGCTTGAACAAGTTGAATGGTATGCATATATAATTTTCTATCTTAAAAACCTTGCATGCCCAAGCCATCTTGTGGGTCATAAGAAAAGAACCTTAAGGTTAAAATCATCCAAGTATGTCATCACTAAAGATGGACTAGGATGGATAAATCCTGATGGAATAATCCTTATATGTGTTGATGAAATTGAAGCCAAGAAACTAGTGGATGAGTTTCATGCTGGATTTTGTGGTGGCCATTATGCAGCTAAAACAACAACTCATAAAATCCTTAGAGCGGGGTATTATTGGCCCACCATTTTCTCATATGTCCATCAACTTGTAAGAAAATGTGAGCCTTTTTCAGCTTTTCACTAGAAAGTAGAAGTTAGTTTCCCTCCCTTTACAGTCACTAGTGGTTGAAGCACCTTTTCAGCAGTGGGGTTTGGAATTCATAGGAAAATTTAAGGATAATTCAAGTAATGGATTCTTAACATCTACATATTACTTTACTAAATGGGTTGAAGCCATCCCTAATAAATCAACAACTGAAAAGGTTGTCATGGATTTCCTTGAAGACAAGATAATAACTAGATTTGGAGTGCCTTCAAAGATCGTAATAGATAATGCAAAAGCCTTTTTCTCAGCACAAATGTCCTCCTTATGTTTCAAATATGGAATTATCTTATCTCATGTATCATATTATTATCCTCAAGGAAATGGTCAAGCATAGTCAAGTAATAAAAATCTAATGACCATAGTTAAGAAAATTGTTGGGGAAAACAAGAGGTCATGGGATAGTAAAATCAAATATGCATTATGGTCAGATAGAATAACAAATAATGCTTTAACAGGGAAAAATACATTTGACTTAGTGTATGGTTTGGATGTTAAATTGCCAATACACCTTAAGCTTATAACATATGGTTTACTTCAAGATTTCACTACACAAAAAGATGTAGTTCAGAATAAAAACAGAATAAATGCTTATGATCATAATTTTAAAAATCAGGAAAATATTAAAAGGGAATTTGATAAATCAGCAAGACAACGAGATTTCAAAGTTGGGGATACATTGTTTTTATGGGATAAAGGCAAAGAAAAACCAGGCAGGCATGGGAAATTCGTTAGTTTATGGTTGGCTCCATATATGATCCGGGAAATAGCATGTCCTAACTCTTTCTACCTCGGCTATTTGGATGGTGAGCCCATAAATATTCCAAGGAATGGGAAACAACTCAAGTTATTTTTCAAATGATGAGCAACATGGTGTCCAAAGGGGAACCCCTTATAACATATCTCTAACCTTTTTCCTTTGATTCTTTCAATTTTTTCATTATTTCATTTCTGTATAGATTTCATTCTAGTCATTTCATTTATGTGATTATTGTCAATATCATTTCATTTATTGATAATTGTTTATTCTTTTCACACATATACTTATGTTGGGTATTGGTGAGAACTTTGTTTTGCAGATCTTGAGGTTCTCGCATGTTCTCATTCCCAAATATCAAGCATATGTCCCCATGTGGATCCAGATGTTGACCACCTATTTCAACTAAGTGTCAACATCATGTATCATGAAGATATGTACCTTGTGGTACAAGAAGTTTGAAGACCTATGGATCAACAGGGAAATTTTGCCCCCAAGAATTTCTTCCTCTCTCCACGGAATGTTCGCTCCCCTACGTGGGAAAATTTGTAATGTAACATGTTAGCATGGGTCAAGTTGTAATGATTTAGTGGCCTAAGACTTTATCATTATGGAAGTCCTTTCAACGAGTTTTTTTTCCCTTGGGTAATTAGTTTTGTTTTTCGAGTGATTTTAATTACTTGAGTTTTTCACTCAAATTTCCTCCAAAGTGGTGAAAGGAATTCTAATGATCGATCCCAATATGTTACTAAGGGATGAAATTGTTGTATATGACCATGCTAGACATATCCTAGAGTCTTTAGGAATTTCATTAAGTTTTGATAGGATTTTTTAATAATGAAAATTTCAGTACACTGAGAAATTTTAATTATTTTTGATGTAAAATGTAAAAATTTGGTCCTTTGGGATTTTGTATAGGGGTATGGGTACTCAAATAAAATATATTATGATCCCCTACACCCTTGGGCCAAGTTTCAGCTCAATTGGACAAGTTTTTCTAGGTCAATGTCCATGAGGAGTCTAAGTCAGTCAAAAATCATCATATAATTGGCTAAATTAAAATTGTTGAATTTTGTAAATGATCCTAAACTCATTAGAAAAGGGGGAAAGTTGTTTCCTAAGTCATTTCTATGTAGTAGGGGGTAAAATAAATCAAATCCCCCCTTTCCTACCTCTCATTCAACTTAACTTTAGAGAGGGGGTGAATTTGTCTCTTGTGGGGCTCACCACCTCCATTGGACTGGCCATTTGGTGATGGGGACCACATGAGGGGGGCATTCCACACCTTGGGTGACCCCTTGGGGAATTAAAGAGAGGTTTAAAATTAGGATAGGGGGTTTCTTCCCCTATTTTTGAGTTTCCTCTTTTAATGGGAGTTCCCCTCTCTCATGGTGCCTCCCCACTTTTGAGTTAGCCTCCCTCTTTTGGGAGTGACACTTGTAATGCATGAAAAGGGGGTATCTCCTCTCTCCCTCCCTTAAAACAAAATCCCCTCTCCTCATTTTTCACATTTATTCTCATATCAACTCCATGCTGCCCAATTTTATCCTCACTCTCTCTTTCTCTCCCATCATTTCTCTCTTGTAATATTCCTTCCATATTGCAACCATTCTTTTCAATAATAGGAGTGAAGCTTTGGAGGAAATCTTGGTGTCCTTGTGGTGTTTTATTGGTGTTCTATTGGATTACTCTTGTTGTTCTTGTTTGGTGTTCTTGTGAGGTAATAATTTTTCAATTTGTATTTATTTTGCTCACATTGTTTTACTTGAAAAACCCCAAGCAAAGTATTTTGTTGGGGATAGATCTATAATAGCATTGTTGTAGATCTATGTGAGTTGTTTTTCTTTGAGTTTGAAAAGTAGTTTGTAGACCATTTTAAAGGACTCACTTTCTTGCCTCATTGCGTAGCAAATATTTACAACTTTGTAGGTTACCAAAGCTTGGAAGGGAGGACTCCAATAGCTTCAGTTCTCTCCACTAATATTTCTTATATAATTTTAGCAATCTTTTATACATTTTTTGCACTTATTTCTCTTTTAAATCTTGCAATATAATCAAGTTTTATGATTAGATTTTTAGTATAATTTTTTTTGTTTTATATACTAACAACTACTAACTCATTTGAAGTGATTTCTAGCAATTTTCAGCACACTTTAATTGTTGTTTTTTGCAGGTTTTCGCTAGTCCAAGGGGAGGTGCTGCCCAATTTTGGCCACAAGGAGCTCATGGAAGCATCCAAAGGCCTTGGTACAAAACCATCTCCCTCTTATTGATTTCCAAATCATTGTAAGAATCTCAAGAGAGTCTCTTGGGCTTGCATTATTTTATTAGTTTCCTAAGTTGTAAATTGTAAATTATTTTCAATCTTTGTTTATGCCCACACCTTGCATGTGAGTGGCTTTGCCACCCTTACAAAATCATGTTGGCTAGTTAGGAATTTAATTTTTTGTTTTGTTTAATTTGTTTGCCCCACTTCTCCCACAAAGAGAAGGTTGAGTGGCTAGTGTTAGCTTGCTCTATTTTATTTCTAAATTATTTACCCACCTTGGCACAAAATTGGTAGGCTTTCCCTCCACATTATGCCATAGTTGTGAGGTTTGAAAATTGATTTTATTTTTCCCACCTTTGTCCTTGAGGAAAAGTTGTGTGGATAGATTTCTCATTCAATTTGTTTCAAGTTATTTCAATTATTCTTTTGTGCCCACACCTTGCATGTGAGTAGCTTTCTCACCCTTGCAATATCGTGACAGCTAGTTAGAATTTCTTTTTGGGGGCAAATAAATCAAACTCTTGCCCCACATTTTACCATGTATTCCCTCCCCTTGACACTTTGTGGATCTTGGGTGACAAGAAAGGGCAAAGGATTGTGTGGTTAGTTTAATTAAGCACATAATTCTATTATTTCTAAAACCATTAAAAATGGGTGACTTGGGAGGCTAGAAGGGGTTCAAGCTGGGAACGGTTTCACAACACTACATGTCCTCCTTGTTGAGCAACCAAGCATATTGGATTTTACCTGTGGAGCTAGAGGGGAACCTTGTTGAGCACCCAACACTTCCTCTTGGTTGAAGGGATAAGGATTTGGGGTAGTAACATAACTTAGGCTTGCAACTTTCACATCTAATTGCCCCTAATTCAAAGAGAGACCTAAAAAATCTATTAAACGTAACTTACACACATTGCAACACTTTCAACTCACATTTTCTACATTTCAAGTTTTGTCATTCCTTTACTTTCAAGCAATTTCGATTTCAAGCAATTTCACTTTCAAGTAATTTCATTTCATGTGAATAACTATTTTTGAAGTATCTTTCATTTCAAGTACTCTTTATTCATTTGAACATAATTCTTTAAAGGATAAAGTTATCTTTAAATTCATTGTATAGATATCTTATAGATTTGTTTCATTTTTGTAGAAGTATCTTGCTTTGTATATATATATTTATTTTGTGTATATTGGAATAATTGGGATTGGATAATCTTTAGGCATTGGTCTAATTCGTGTTTTGTTAAGTAAAAGGTTTGTTTGTCATTGAAATATTGCATTTGCAGGATTGCTTGTCATTGGGTTGGGTCTCCCTAATCAGTAAATCAATTAATTCCTAGAAATTTAATAAAAACTTCACATAGTTTAATAGGGTCTACCCCCCTTGGCTTCCCTAGGAGTGAGCCTATACAAAAGGAGTCTAGATCAAGGTGACAATGGTTCTAGACATAGGTTTATGCCTCCAAGGACACACCAAGTGGGTTGGAGACTTTTCCACGCTTGTAGGTGTGTATTAGGATGGAAACAATAGGTAAAGTAGTCTTGGATATGGCAATGATGTAAGGCCACAAGGAACAATGATATCTACTACTACAAGATCCAAACATAATGAGAAGAAATCTCATGTGTGTGAATATTTATTTTCCTGTATAAATGGATTTGAGAAATTGAAAATTGTTATTATATGCTAATAATTTGTTTCCCTGCGTGGAAATTGAGAAAATTGCAGGGGAAATGGTCTTGGATATGGAAGTGATGTAAGCCCATAACGAAGACTGATATCTATTGTTGCAAGAGCCAAACAACTACGAGTAGAACACTTGTGTTTGGGAAATTATTTTTTCCCTTGTAAACAAAAATTAAGATTTTATAATTATATGATGATGTCTCATATTGACTGTATGCATGTGATCAACATGGGATGATTGCCATGGGTTGTAGATTACTAGTGGAAGTCTAGAAGTAAGTTTCTATTTTTCTACATGAGAACACTTTGGACAATGATGGATCGCCTGAGGAACTGTATGTCAGTGAAAGGGATATTTGAGCCTAGAGGATGAGTATAGCAGAAGAACCAGGTTGTTAGACCTAAAGAGTGAACTCTAGTGTGAGTTGCATTGTCTAAGAACCAGGTTATCATGCCTGAAGAGTAAACTCATGTGTGAGTTACATTGTAACAACAAGGTTGTTGTTGGTTATTCCTAGTAGTTATCCCTAGCAGTGAGTCCCTTAAGATCCCAGTATTGATATTCCTAGTTACTTGTGCCAGAGAGACCTTAATAAACGAATGGTGCATCCTGAGGAATTGTGAGCAGTGAAGGGGGCACATTCCTTGGGTCAACCCTGAAAAATGAATGGTACATTCTTTGGGTTAACTCTAATAAACGAATGGTACATTCCTTGGGTTGGGCGGGGCAAGAGGAAGAGAGATGGTGGAAATCAGGATAGTTGTAGAAGAATGTCAGTGGTTTATATGTGTGTGTGTGTGTGTGTGTGTGTGTGTGTGTGTGTGTGTGTGTTTCAGTCCAAGGTGCCTGTGTACCTATGCTTTGGGGTCGAAACACCTATGTATTTATGATTTTTGGGGGTTGGAACGCCTATGTATTTTTGGTATTGAGGTCAGAGTGCCTATGCAATTTTTTTAGGCTGGAATGCCTATGTGATTTTGGGCCAAAGAGCCTATATGTTGATTAATGGCCAGGGAGACAAAATTGTAAAGTGAAATTACACCTATAGGGTGTTGTGCACTAAGGAAAGTGAAAAAATAAGGGGGAGGGGAATGTAACATCCCTGGTTTTAATCCCCGGGAATTATAATGTAATTGTATAAATATGAATTAGGTTGGTGAGTCGAAGTGTTGGGGTGAAGAGCTTGTATTGATTTAATGTGGTCGACGACCGAATTGCATATTATGAACATTGAAATAATTAATAAAAGTAATAATCATTGGTTGTGATAAGAAAGAGATGAATAACAATCGGGGGATATGATTCCACAAAGAGAGGAGTTCAAGGGGGAATTATTCATAGGTATTAATCCAACCCACATTCCTGAAATTATTATCATTGTGTATAACCTTCTATTTGATGTTGAGTGTTCCCAAAACCTTTCATTTAAACTCATGTAAGAGAGTGGGTGTGAGGAGTTACATCCCATAGTTATTGGAGAGCATGAACTATAGTACAATCATCTTTGGGAAGAGTGAGAGTCAAGCAAGGAAGGAAGAAGAAGGAAATTTGTATGCAAAATGGACACATTTTTTACATGTATTTTTTGGGTAGCAAAGAGATAGTTGAGGGTTGGGAAGAGCACCAGCCATGGTATACTTGAAGGCAACCTTTGTTTCTTTGTGTTTTTATGTTGAGAAAGAGGCAAGTGTTCATGTAAATTGGGTTGTAATATTGTAGTGTGATTTCATGTTGAGGAAATGTCTCAAGAGTCTTGTGAAGGATGTTGTGGGAACTCCTTGGGCAGTTGAGAGTTCCTGAAATGCCCCAGCTGAGAGTTCCTAGTCAAACGAGTGCACTGGAAGCCCTGATAAATGAATGATACAACCTGAGGGACTGTGAGAAGTGAAGGAGGTACATTCCTTGGGTGGTGCAGGTTGTGAGGAAGAGAGTTGAAGGATTCAGACTGTTGTGGGAGTAGAACCTAGGTTTTGGGGTTGTGTGTAGAGAGTAGATAGCTAGTGGGTTGGATCTCCTTGTGGACTCATAGCCTCAGCTCAGGGGTGGCCTTTTATTGAGAGAAAATGTACAACAACACCTATGGTTGGGAGGTTGATCATTCGTGTACAGCTAGTTGGTTAATCATTCATAGATAAGTGTTTCTATTATGTTCTTAGGTTTTTCCATTGTGTAGATGGTTTAGATGAATGCTAGGTATTTTTTTATTTGCTTGAATAGTTGATTCATGTTTTAATATATGTTGTTATATTCATTTAAAACTGTGGTATCGGTCAATTGGTTAAATCTGTGTGTGATCTGTAGCTGGTAAGCTACAGGAATTTAGTTAGTAGTAAATCTTAATGATTTAATAAGTTTATGCATGTAATGTTTCTCAATTGGGTGTTGGGTACGTTACAAGTAGAAATAATAGGGTTCCAGGTTTAATGGTTTTTTTTTCAACTAGTTTGGACATTCTAGCTAGGGTTTTTCCATCAAATCGCATTTCCTCTCATATTCTCAACAAAAATTCCCCAACTTCCATGTGATCTTACCAATGAAAAGTCCATGGAACTCTCTATCTATTTGTATGCATAACAACCATGGTTTCACATAGGTTCCTTCATAACCACGAAGAAGAAAATTTTAATGGGACAATGGAAGAGTGATATCTGAACAATGGTGCATGAATTCTCTTCCCCAAAAATTTGCACAACACATACCTTCCTTGTATAAGGAGTATGCCGAGAAGAATGGAGAAATGTCAAATGGACAAATCAAGTCAATGATTGGTGTAGAGATATGTAAGAAAGCATGGGATAAAAGGTAATACCGTCGAACAACAAGTATTGGTTCAATTCACCCATGCACCTTGTTTCCTCTTCCCCTCTTATGGTATTATAGTCCCCTTCTTAAGAAAAAAATTTGGTGGATATTATTTTCTTATATATTCACTTCTTATAGTTGTTTTACATAACATAAGCACACCATGGAAACATAAAAACCACACTATAGTTATATACCACTATTGGGACTCATAATCATTCACTAGTCGAGCCTTGGCCTTGGACTCTACTTTAGGAATCCATACACTCACATTTACATTATTTACGCCTGGGGTCATTATAACTTAGGCCACATGGCTTGATTCCCATTGCATAAACCACATCTGAGAAATAATACATGGTTTAAAGTATTATATTCTAGGGGTCAAAAGTGAGGGTATTACATAACCTCTATTAAAAACCATTGAAATTTCATGTTTTTTAAACCCTTTTAGCTCCTTCTCCAAACCTCCATAACATGCCTAAAATAAAACGCACTCAATATTGTTTCTCTAGAAGGAAAAAGGGAAAAAAATTTCAAATATTAAGCTACATATTGCCCCCACAAACATTGTCAATTTCAATTGTATTCAACAATAACTTATTTAGTTGGTGGATATGAACACAATATACATACAATATACCAATGTATTTCACACTTTGCACTCTTCATGCACACGCCCCTTCGAATGTGGGTGTAGATAGTATCTATAGTGCATACACTATACATGACCCGCTTGTGGATGAAAACAAGTGCCTTCCACTTTTCCTTGCAAAAAATTGTTTGTGTTGGTTTACCTTCTTTCAAGTCACCTTATCTAGCCTAGTCGTGTGACCATTATTTATCCACATGATGTATAGTGCTTCAATAAGGTCCCCTTTTCCTTTGTTCCCTTTGTCTTGAGACTTAGTCACATGTTTGGCCTCGCTAAACGTTTAAGGTTTTCAAATTGGGACATCTCCAAAGAGACTTAATTAATCCTCAAGCTTTGTGCCCTTAATTTGGTCTTACTTAGTTTGGAATGCCTCATTTTGGGTTTCAAATGAGCCCAAATATGCTTGGACACACTTTTTAGGGGGGCTACTTTGCCCAACTTCCATTTTACCTTCTTAGTATGGGAACACGAAGTGCACCACTAGTTTTTATGTACCTTACTATTTCTCAAAATTACCTAGATTGTGGTGGGGAAACTTGTGGTTCCTTGGTCAAAACTTGCAATACAATTTGTATTGAAAAAACAACTCATCCCATGCTTGGCCTAATATTCACCCACTCCTCTAAGGAATTCTTAAATCTATTTAAGTGAACTCTTAGGGATTTGTTTAGGGTCTTTTCTAATTCTCTCTTGTGCGCAATTACTCTATTGAATTTGTGACAAATTGTGACCTAGCTCTCTTAATCCCATTTCTCATGGAATTTGACTACTTGTATCTATTGTCTCTCAACCCTCTAGGAACCTAGCCTCCTCAATAATTGTTTCCTCTTCTTTGGCTCAATTTCTCTGTTGTTGTATTAGTTGGTCATTCTAAGGTGTCTTTGGCATTCTTCATCCATGCATCTTGGTCTTTCAACATTACCACCTCAAAGGAAGTTCCAACACAGTATTGGATGAGGAAGTTACCTTCTAATGGAGGACACCCAAGGTTCTCATCCTTGCATTAATTAGATAGATCTTTTGTATATGATTTGATTTTGTTATGTGTATTTCATTTATTGAACATAATGGAGATGGTTGTTCCAAGTCTATTTTGCATGAGATCATCGACCAACTTCAAGTATATATGAGTAGGATATTACAATTGTTCTGCTACGTGTTGTTTTCTCTTTGATTGTATCTCAAGTAAATTGTTTCCTCCCTCTTGTTATTTTACTTTCAAATCCTAGTTTAGATATTAATTGGATCACCTAGGGAAATGATAAACCTTAGGATCCTCTCCCCTTTTTCTTTCTCGCCATTATGAAAGGGTTTAAAACATTTTAATGCTTGTTCTTTGTTTTCTACATCAAAACATAGGGTAGATAATCTCTCTCTCTCTCTCTCTCTCTCACACACACACAAACACACACACACATTTCATGTTCTTTTCTCCTTTTTTCAAATAGTAAAAATTTACTGCACCAAAGCAAAAAAGGATATAGTCAACCCTAGTTAGTTGATATTCCATTTATTAATTTCACCATCATTTATATTTGTTGTTCAAAGACCCAAGAGAACTTGCCACCTTAAAAGCAACCCACATCCCTAAGGTTCATTTAATTAACAATATTAAGCTAATTAACCTAGTGCCCTTCCCTCTTTTCCCTACATTTCTTTTTTTCTCACAAAATTGAAGTGACAACTTCACCTTATTCCAAGCCCTGGAGATTGGGCCTTCATCCTCATGGTAGCATAGTGCCTCACTCTAACCATCACGCTAAATTTTGGAAACTCCATTGGAGAGTTTCTATCAACACTTCCCTTTCTCAAGTGAAGGCCTCCCTCCTCTTTTCACTCATCATTCCCCATTGTCCATGTAATCTGCTAATTCTTGTGCTCTTATCCCTACATCCTTCAAACTTGGTAGCAACCAATTCCTCCCTTAAAATGTGTCAAACCTTTCATATGCAACACAAATGATCATTGTAAACATACTTTCAAACACTTATCCAAGTACTCAGGTAACAAACTTAGGAATCTTAGAGACATTGTAAGTCATCAAGCCTTCCTCAAACTCAAATTAAAATTGAACCAATTGAAACTTTAACCAAGGCCATTGAAATTCAACATGTTATCCAAGCCTGCATAGCTCCATCCTTTTGACATAGTGCAAATGGGTATTCCTCTCACGACACAATCTTTCATTCAATAAATCATAGTGACTCGAATGTCTAAGCTTCCCTTCAATTAGATCACTATTGTCAATATCATTCACCCAACACTCACCCAACTATCGAATTTCATGCTCTTCAAGGAAAGGATTCTAATACTTCTTGTTAGAGCACCAGACCTCCTTAACCTATCCAAGTTATAACATATTGAACTAACAATTATTCACCAAGATAGGAAGTTTCATCGCAACATGCCATGTCTTCCTCTCAACTAGTAGATTAATATTTTCTATTGCTTCCCCCCAACCAATGTTAGGGAGATGTACCTCCTGGCTCTCTTAATCCTTAACCCACCCATTTGGTTTTATGTGCGAGAGTTGAGCCTTTCACCTCAAACTTAGATATTGAACCTTCCCTAGTACAATTTGAATATGAGGATTGGTTGGCCACTAATATTTCCATTATGCCTAGCCCTCGTACTACTCGTCCTCAATCTCCTTTGGATCATATTCCTATAATTTTCCATCCTTAGAACCTCTTCCCTCACAAGAAGGTCTTAATGACCTTCCCTTGTTCCTTTTCTAGAACCATGCCCCTCCTTCTCCTTGTTTGCATAGACCTACTACATACTTTCCTCCTAAACCCTTCTCATCCATGCATATTACTTTAATGTATTCACATGTGTCCTAGCCTCATGCAACCTCACCTTCAATGTCCTTTACTCCTACTCCCTTTGTTCCTTTAGCCTATATCTAGTGTACCTCCCTCATTTATCCAACCCCTGGGTTGTCCTCTCCTTTTCCTCAACAACCTTCTTCATCAAGGATGTCCCCATTCACGGTTACCTCTCTTCCTTGGTATCATTTGTTTCCCTATAGTGCTTAGTGTATGTCTTTCATTAATCCCTCCTTCCTTGCTCTACTCAAGGAAGATGTCTTTCCCTCTTTTTCCCCTTCTTTTAGAGCAATGTCATCACACGCCTTCTTTCATGGATAGGCCCAACCTACTCCTTTCCCATTTGTTTGTATTTCTCTCCAACCTTTGTCTCTCATTCCCCTTGGGTCCTACTTGAAATATCAAGGGCACCCTCCTACCATTTGTCATATTTGCCTTATTTATTTGTCACCTCCTTTACCACTTGTTTCCCTCTTATGAACACTCCTAGTGGATTAGGGTCAACTTAGATCCCTGGAATTTCTATGGTGCTCACAATTAACTACGTAGCAATGACACTCCTCATACCGTTCTTATTTTGGCCCTCAAAATTCAAGGCAACTTGAGACCTAGTGGAATCCCTTCATGGCCTTAGGGGAGCATCTTGGGTTCTTGGTTGCTAATGACAATTCTTGTTCATTTAAAGGATTTGGAAATGCCTTAGTCACCCTTTTCTTTTACTTTTAGTCTCATTTCCCCTTTTGTTCACATGTCTCACAACACATGCCTTGTGTGGTTCTCATTGCTCCCCTTCTTGGTCACTTAAGCTAGTGATTGGATCTTCTAGGTTGTTGTTTCAAGTTAGGGCCTGACTCAAGATAGCACAACCCCGATTGGATCAATATTTGTGCTTGTTTACTTTTCCCTTATCTAATATGATGTTTTGGACATGGTTGAATCATCCTTCAAACCGTGACTATTGTGTTGTTCCCTCAACTTTCATAGCATTACCTCACCCGCTACCCCCACCCCGTTCTCATATCCTACCTCACCTTTGCTACCTCTACACTAGTGTTGACATGCTTTCCATCCCTCGTCTTTGTTCTACCTCTGATAACTCGTCTACCATTTACAGTTACCTTCCTACTCCCTTGATATGAGACAAGGAGATGTGTCTCCTTCTTACCCCCCTCGTCAGATGACAAGAGAGGTGTGTTGTTGAAATTTCTCGGAATTCAGAATTTATAAATTTCACCCATTAACTAGAGGTTTCCTAGATTTAACCCTATGAATTCATCCTTAGGGATGTCATGAAATATAGAACAAATGGCAGTGGAAGTGGACAATATTTTGGTCCTTATCAACCCAAACTTCTAGGTAATCCAGGAGAAAAGATACCAAAGTGTTCTGATAAAGTTTTATCTCATTAAGGCAATCTTATCATGCATAAACCAAATCTGAAAATACTTATTTATATCAGTAAATACAACAATAAAACAACCCTTATCTTCTTCAATTACAATGTTAAATTACCTAACATAATTTCCCTTTATGTCAAGTCATCAAGACATATATAGTTATAAATTACAAATTATGAACATAGATGGATGAAAATCAAAACTACAATTTACACAATTATTAGATAGGTGAAAACTCCATTAATATGCATAATATGAAGTTGTTGTACATACCATATCCTTATCACAAGGCTAGTACAATTGAGTATCTCTCCAAAACCATAGCTAGGGAAAATAATGAAATCCCTAACTCAACCAAGGAGCTCCAACATACATGAATCACTCAAAGAACTCCTTCAAGTCAAGATGTCCACTCAAAGAATTCCTTCAAGTCAAGATGTCTCCTCCTCCACTTATTTTTCTTCACCAAACTCACCTAGGGTTTCATCTCAAAACCTTAATATCAATCCTCCAATGGATTAATCCCTAACCCTAGACTTCAAGATGCTCCAAGAAGATCAAGAGCTCGTAGTGACTCCAAGAGAGAGAGAGAAAGAGATAGATCAAATACATAAGAATATCCGAGAGAGAGAAAGAGAGAGAGTGATCATCACCAATGTCTTCTTCATAAGAGAAAACCCTAGTATCTCACAAGGATCAAGCTCTAAATCAATACTTCCCCTCTAGACTTCATAACTCCTCCTAATATGGTTTCCTCATAAGCCCTAACCACTTTCTCCAAAAAGATAACTACAAAGAAAAGATGACAATAATGATGATGATGATGATTAAAGACTCTATCCTTACTCTACATATATGGGAGGTAAGAGAGGCCAACAATACAATATGGGCCCAATCCCTTATAAGCAACCTACAATAAACACTTGTAGGCCTACACAAGTGAAGCACTCCACTCCAAGGGAACACATGCCATGCTCCAAGGTTATGTATTACACAATAAGGGCTCCAAGATGATGTCACACACCCACTACGACAACATAGATTTTTCGTCTTTTTCTTCGAGGCACAGAATCCCCGAATTTCTATGGGGCCTAGCACAGACCATCCCTTCCCTTATCCTCCTCCAAGCGACCACAACCTGGCCTTAGCGCAAGCGCCTTTCGCAACTTGCGAGTTGGAGAGTCAAGGCTCTTGACTCCTCTTTCTCCAATCGTCGATACCCAAAATACGATACGGGTATGGCTCCCTTCTCACTAGCGCCTGCTACATATAACCGTAGGCTAGGATAAACGCTAGCACTACTCGCAACTCGCGACCTCGTGAGTTGGAGTGTTGAGCCCTCGTCCTCCTCCTTTGCGAATCCCCGACACACGATAAGTCAACAATGGGTTGACTCTTTCCCAGGCGACATGTGTCCACCACCTGTCACCCGCTTCCACCTTTCTCTGGGCGCTTGTTGTTACGCCACCTGTCAACCATCCCACCTAACAGATGTGCCACGTGTTCGCGTGATCCCTCGATGCTCGACACTTCGCGACTTCTGCAGTCGAAAATAAATTATTTCAACCTTTGAACCCCCGATACGTGATACCACACGGAGGTTCTGATCCAACGGTTCTCCCGTGGCTTGGATCCAACGACCACGATCACATCGCGATTTCACGAATCGTGAGTTTGTGCAGTCCTACCCTTGACCACTCCAAGTCGCGAGTCAACGAAATGCTACCCGACTGCCACGCGTCCTGTGCCGATGGACGGTTCTGAATACTCTGGGACTTTCAGGACATTGTCGAGTCCACTCTCCTGCCTATGCAAAGGTTAAGAGCGACGATCAATAGAGCTCCGACAGATCCATGGATCGACGGTCCTGGATCCCATCGCTACTTGCGAAGGCTGAAGGGGTCGAGGTGTTAACGCCTGCGCTCCTCCTCTAGATCCATCGGTCTTGACAAATCCGGGGTATTTCCAAAAGGATTCCGACTATTCATCTACTAAACGATGGGGTATTCTCTTTCGATAATTGGACTCGCTATCCTTTCTGAGCTTGATTCACAAGATTTAACCTCTCGGGACTTCAAACTCCCACGACTTTGAAACCTGAGAGAACTACTCTTTCTTGTACAAGGTTTCTAGACCCAGGTCATCTAGACCTTCAAATGATTCTTGGGTAATTATCCCTAGGCTTGGTGACCTGAGTGAGATGCCTTCCTAATTCGTCGATCTATGAACTCTGTGACAGGGGTAAATTAAACTCGTGGGTTTACTATAACGGTAGTCTTTTCAAGGAACTCACTCTGACTCTGGAATGCGAGGAAATTTCTCAGGAGAAGGTGCCTTCAAGAAATTAAACCAGGACATAGCGCGAGTCAAGTAGATGGGACAATTCTCAAGGGAACGGACTCATATTATGAATTTATTCATTCTATACATAAACTGATTATGGTCATACATAAGTATAAGCATGCATCCATTACTCCCAATCAAAACACAAGGCAAACACTTCTATACATAAACAATTTATGAGCGTATAAACATGAGCATGCGTTCGTGATATTCAATTCAAAACACAAGACATAACACTTATCAGAAACACCAGATGTGATGCGACTGCTGAGAGGGGTGCTCATTTCCACCCAACCGTAGGCTCAGTGACTCCAAACGGATTTACCACTAGCCACCCCCGAGCTAGACCACGATGCTTGAGATTCAGTCTCCTACTTCCAGCTCAACGGAAGTCAAGGACGAATGTTACTCTCCTTCTCCTCTGTTTAGAACTCCCTGTATTTCCAGATTTCCTCTGGTTTTTCTTCCGTGATCCCTGTCGCGCCTGTTTCCTTCTCTCCCCCCCACACTTCCTTTCTTGCCTTTTTCTGCAAGATTGTGTGTGGCACGAATTCCCCCGTCCGTGGTCAGGTCTGAGAGCTTCTACGGATGGGCGGTTCGCCCCCATCCCCTCATTAACTCTTGAGGATCCTCCTCACCTACCATCCTGGCGGGTAATTCATTCCAGGGTCAGAGAGTTGCTTTGGTCTTTGAGCAGGTAAAAACCAGTATGGTATTGGTTCAGTGGAAGTTAACGCAACCATTCCAGGTCCCTTCCACCACCTCTCATTAGCCATCGTGGTCTCTTTTAGCACATCCCCCTCCTAACAGTCATGCAACACATATTCATAACATAATTTACATTCATCGACCTTTTATACAAAGGTCCGTCAAATCAAACATTCACATCTTTGAGTTTTCCATAATTATTGGCCAATATAGTTATTTTTACAGACTGAGGGAAACAGGTTGTTACAGATGATGTATCTACAAAAGGTGTGTCCACACCCCTTTATCATAATCCCACCCGGTCTCCATTCTCCTCCTAAGTCATGTGCTCCATTAGGTACACTCCCCCTACATGAGCATTATTGCAACCTAAGCATCACCAAGCCAACTTAGATCCCCCATACAATAATCCAAGATATCCCATGTTATCTAGGCCCTTATGCCTTCCTCCAATATGCACAATGATCCTCCTCCTAAGTAGGGCATTCTCCAAGCAAGTGAAGCTCTCTATGTGGCCACCATGGAAGACATCCCCCAAGATGTGAAGAGAACTCCAATGCCCTAGGGAAGAATGTCAATAAAGCACCCAACTGAGGTCAAGAAACCACTGATCAAGATATCTCCAATGTGAAAATCCATCAGAAACCATCTCCATGTACCAATCCATCTTGAACCATCTGAGGGTTGAACATACACCTTGTACCCCAAATATCATGAAGCACCCCCAAACATGGTGTAAACACTTTCAGAATCACTTGAAAGATAACACTTATTATTTACGAGGAAAGTGTTTACATCGATACCTATTGACTCCAACAACTCCACCAAACCTACTATCGACAAATCTATCCATGTTGTAGTGTCAAAATCAACCATTTTCACCTATAAAGAACATGTCACCCATGTTATCATTTTATATTGATCCAAATAATACTAACCACGTGTGAATTTAAAAAGCAAATAACCCTAGAACAAAAGCAACCTGCCAAACTCCATCATCCTTCAACTCAACATCACTGGGCCAACATCAATAGACACCACATCATGAGTTATCCAAGACATCCTTTGAAAGATAACCATATCTCCATTCAAGATCAAAACATGTGGATCACATCTATAAAACTCACAAGGATATAAATCTGCACAAGTCAACTCCTTGATCCTAGAATACCAAGCTAGTGGTATTTCTAACAACCTATGCAAGGCCATCAACAACCTGTCAACATGAGAATCCCTTTCATGCAACTCAAATCCTCTAGCAATTGAAACTTGAACTAGTTCAACTCCCTCATCCCAAGAGAATACTAAAGAAAGATTAACATATTGGTCATCTCCCTCTACCTAAGAGAATCCAAAAGCCCTATCCTTGTCCTCTACAGTACTCCCCTAAGCTGCAAACTTGGAAGTAATCTCAACATCATCCTCCATGAAGGTATCACGCATCTCCTCAAGACCACTAGAAGGAAAACGAATGGAAGAAACCAATGCAACATTACTAGCATATCTCCTATGACGTATGTTCATCCCCACTGAATATCTAGGTACTCCTACATGCTCTTGAGCCTCATGTAATATCTGAGTGAGACATCTTGGTCTCTAGAAAGATGGGGTAGGATGTGAGGGCATATTTTTTCCTAGCCTCACCTCATCCACACCGGAATCTGACTCATCACGAGTCTCAAAATTAGCCTCTATAACAATAACCTCCACATTCTCCTCAATCATTGAAGGAGAATCATATGAACTAGAAGATATCACATCCTCATCAATGATCACATATCTACTCACCATAATCTCCCACTGTGCTGAAATATCAATCCTGTAAGTTGTAGAATTCCCCACTATATCCATCAACACAAGATGCTATCATAGCATCCATAATAGGTTCTGAACCTATCTCCATGGCATCCGACCATGCACGTCCCTCGTCAAATTTAGAAAGCTCTTCCAGCATCCCACTGGAATGTACAAGTGCCACTAGATCATAAAGTAACATGAAAATTCCACCCTCACTCACCCCTCTAGCCAAAGTCCTTGGACTAGCTAAATTACAATCACAAATGGTGCACTATTGTCCCTCAAAAGTGACTATCCATTGCACATCTGTCATATAAAGAATTGAAAGAATATTCTTCTTCAACATAGGAATAAATAGAATGTCACTCAACTCAAGAACATCACCTAAATACATTTGAAAAGAAATGGAGCCAACTCTCCTCATAGGGGAAGTGGCATCATCACCAAGCTCCATGCGCATGCCTCCCTCTTGCTCCTAAATCCTCCTAAATAAAGACCTGCCATATGTCATGTGTCTTGAAGCTCCATTGTCAACATACCATCCAACATTGTACAAGGTGCTAAAATTCAAACAAGAGGTCATATAAAGGCAATCTCAAACTGAGAGTTAAATCACCTCTACACCTACTACAGTCCCAACTGCAATATGTTTCATACCCTTTTCCTTCTTCTCCAATGGACATTGGCCAACATAATGCCCCATCTTGTGACATTAGAAACACATCACCTTACTCGAGTCCCTATTTCATGTATATGTACCATCCTTCTTCTTGTAACATGTCTTGCTACCCTTCTTCATCCTCCCAGCAAGATCCATAGCACCTACTTCCTCTTGTTGCTTTGAATAAGACTGCAATCTGATTTCTTCCTACACAAGATCGCCCTAAAGCTTTGAAAACTTTGACAAGGACTCTCGAGCACAAACACTTTGAACAAAAGGCATCCAGGAAGGAGAAAGTATTTTTAAGGCAATGGACACCAACTCCTCATCCTCCATCATTGTTTTAGTGGTGGCCAACTGATCTTTCAACTCAGCGATCTCGATCAAGTAGCTCACCATAGTATTTGTCTTGTTCGTGCGAACTGTCGAAAGTTGGTTTCACAAAATCATATGTCGAGAAGCACAGGAGTTTTGAAACTACTCAAACAAAGCATCAAACATTTTCTTACCTATCTTCTTATCTGAAATATGTGAGATGAAATGATCCTTTACAAAATCAAGAATGATTCTCTTCACTTTGGCTTCCCTCTTCCGATGAGCGACCAACTATGTTGGATTGGTAGGTTCTGGAATCTCCTTCTCAACATGCTCTGAAATATCATCTTCCTCCAAAAGTATCTGAAGCTTAAGCAATCATCATATGAAGCACAAGAGTTTTGAAACTACTCAAACAAAGCATCAAACATTTTCTTACATGTCTAATTATCTAAAATGCGTGAGATGAAATGGTCCTTTACAAAATCATGAATGATTCTCTTCACCTTGGATTCCTTCTTCCAATGAGCAACCAACCGTTGATTGGTAGGTTCTCTGGAATCTCCTCCTAACATGCTCCTCAAATATCACCTTCCAAAAGTATCCTGCTTAAGCTCCATGAGACAAAAGTTGGAAGCTCCATCCAATTTGTCACACTCTCTAAGACCGAGACTAATCAATATCTTGTAACAGCCCTGGTGCAAAATCAGCAATATATGAAGTAGACAAAACCTTCTAGGGTTCAACTGCTTTTTTTCCGAGCAACCTAGGCTATCACACCCAACAACCTCAAACAAGGTCAAGCACATCTCCCGATTAATATTCGGTTGAAATACAAACTTCCTAGAGTAATCTCAGCCACAAAAGCTATAACACCATGTGAAAATTTCTGATGGAAAAATTGACTTTAATGCAAAACAAAAACTTCACCTCTTAACTAGAGGTTTCCCAGATCTTAATGTTGTGAATTCAGCCATAGGGCTGTTATGAAATATAGAACAAAACACCAATGGAAGTGGACAATATTTCAACACTTAACAATCCAAACTTCTAGGCAATCCAAGGAGAAAAGATACCAAAGTGTTCCAATAAGTTTCAGCCAGCAAGGACAATTTTATCATGCATAAACCATATCTGAAAACTCATATTTATAGCAGTAAAACAACCCTTATCTTCTTCAATTACAATGTTAAACCTTGACATAATTACCATTTACTTACGTCAAATCAACAAGACATATATAGTTGTAAACTACAAATCATGAAGAGCATATATGGATGAAAATCAAATCTGCAATTCACACAATTATTGCACAACTAAAAACTTTGTTAATAGACATAAAATGAAGTTGTAAATACCATATCCTTATCACATGGCTAGTACAATCCACTGGCTCTCCAAAACCCTAGCTAGGAAAAAAAATGAAAACCCAACTCAACCAAGGAGCTCCAACATGCATAAATCACTCAAACAAGTCCTTCAAGACAAGACATCTCTTCTTCTTCTTCTTCACAAAATACACCTAGGGTTTCATCTCAAATCCCTAATATCAATCATCCAAGGAATGAAACCCTAACCCTAGACTTCAAGATACTCCAAAAAAATCAAGAACCCCTAGCCCTTGAGAGAGAGAGAGAGAGAGAGATCAAGTACATAAGAAAATCCAAGAGAGAAAGAGAGAAGAGTGGTCATCACCAATGTCTTCTTCACAAGAGTAAACCCTATTATCTCACAAGAATCAAGCTCTAAATCAAAACATCCTCTCTAGACTTCATAACTGCTCCTAGGGTTTCCTCATGAACCATAACAACTTCCTCCAAGAAGATAAGTACAAAAAAAGAGTATAATAATGATGATGAAAATGATTGAGAAGGCCTCTCCCTCTATATATATGAGAGGTAAGGGAGGCCAACAATACAATGTAGACCCAAGCCCTTATAAGCAACCTACAATAAACAAATGTAAGCCTACACAAGCAAAGCGCTCCACCCCAAGGCTACACATGCCATGCTCTAAGGTGATTTCGTACACAATAAGGACTCCAAGATGATGTAGCTACACAAAGTGTGTCAACACGCCTCCATTATAAGTCCATGTGGACTCCATCGCTCCTCCTAAGCCTCATGCTCTAGTGGGTCCAATCCCCTTGCATGAACATTGTCGCAACCTAGGAATCCCCAAGCCAACTCCGAGTCTCCATACAAGAATCCAATCTACCCCATGTTGTCTAAGTCCTGATGCCCTCCTTTGAGATGCACACAACACTCCTCTTAAGTAGGGTGTTTTCCAAGCAAGTAAACCTCTCCACATGGCCATCATGAATGATATCCCCCAAGTTGTCAAGAGAACTCAAACACCCTAGGGAAGAATGTCAAGATAGCACCCAACTAAGGTCAAACAACCATTAAACAAGTTATCTCCGATGTGAAAATCCATCATGGATCATCTCCCATATATCAATCCATCTTGAACCATCCAAGGGTTGAACATACACCATGTACCCTAAATCTCATGAAGCACCCCAAAACATGGTTTAAACACTTTCGGAGTAACCATGGTGAAACCCCTTCCTTGGTTGCATGTTTTCTCTTTGATCTTAGTCCAAGTAGTTTTCTTCCTTTATCTTCCTCTTGCTCTTTTACTTTCAAAACCTAGTAAAGAGCTTTGGCTCGCCTAGGGCAGTAATAAACCCTAGGATCCTCTCATTTTGCTTATTCGCCATTGTGAAAGGGGTTAATCAATTCAATGTTTGTTGTCCATTATTTGCATTGGATTAAAGGGTATCCGCATTGCATCACCTTCTTTCTCTCTCTCCCTCTCTCTCATATTTCATGTTATCTTCCCGTTATTGCAAATAGTAATTAGCTTACCAAAGCAAAAGAGGATAATTAACCCCAATTAGTTTCTCTTTCCTTTGTTAATTTTTCTATCATTCATATTTGTTGTTCAAAGACCTATGAGAACTCACTACCTTAAAAGTAACTTATAGCTCACGTAATTAACTATATTATGCTAATTAACCTAGTGGCCTTCCTCCTTTTCCTAATGGGGGACAACTCCACCTCCCTTCCAAACCCTAAAGCTTGTGCCTACCTCCTTGTGGTAGTGTGATGCCTCACTCTAACCATCATCCTACAAAGGCCATTGTGTCCACTAACACATGGAAAAAGAGTTGTGTTGGATGGCATACATCGTGTAGTACGAGACAACAACAAATGGAAAACATGATGTGTCAATCAGCGTTGAGTAAGAAAGATTCCCTAAGTCTATTGATACACAATATCATTCAAAAGATATAGACCAATGGTCTTTAATGCCAATTGATATGTGGTAGGAATCAAAGGTACAAGGAGAATCATCTACGTTGGTCAACACATACTAAGGAGAAGAACTTCATGCATCCACTAACACATGCTAAATGGAGACACTATCAAAGGAAAATTAAAAAAAAAATGTTGATCAAGACACCTTGCATCCACTAACATATGTTGAGTAGAAAAGTTTCTTGTGTCCCTCAACACACAATGAACATAGTACAAGCAACACTAAAACCATGTGTTCACTAATACACATAACTTTGTGTTGATCAACACACCACAAAAATGATCAAGATGGCAAGATTAATGAAGCATTATAAATTGTCTTAAATATCATTGCCCTATACGAGACACCACATCACTCAACGAGTACATGGAAAATGCCACATAGTTAAAAGAAAAAGAAAAAATTTGCCTCAAAATTTTTTGAAGTATCATCTGCAAAAAATAAACACAACACAGAGACAAAGTGCATCAATGATGAAGAGCATCAAGAAAGTACCTCACAACTATCAAAGGCAACCAAAGCTTGCATAAGAATTTGACTCCTTCATCCCTATAAACCCAAACATATGGTAGATATGGAAAAAGTGTTATTAATCACATGCTATTGTGCTTAAGATGAAGTTTCCATTAATTAGTTGAAGTAGACGGGTTTTTTATGTTTGAATGATTAGTAGTAGAACTTAGGGTTTAAAAATGAATCCAAGGTATCTAAGTGGAACGATGGTGTTCAAAAACATATTTAAACAATGAAGCACATCTTGTAAGAAGATCCCAAAGATAACAATGCATCGTGGTGTGCAATATATGTGTAATGAGGCTAGAGCCTCACCAGCAAATAGGTTCAAGGTTTACCCCTAAGACCCCAAAGGATGGGATTGCAATAATCACTAAAGTAATTGACCATAAATGAATAAGTGGTCAAGCAATCCCAATGGTCCAATAAACACCTCAATTTTGGTTTACATTATATATTCTCACATATGGTTGCAGCTTATGATTGTGGAAAAAAATGTAAGATAAGTTCAGCTATGGTGAAGTCAACATTTAAACCCAGGGACTTTACAAGAATTTTCATATTACCAAATACTGGAAATCCTACTGATAATTCCTCAATTATTATCGCCTTTCAGCAATTATTATAAGTGAAAGAATAAAGGTTTGAAGTTGCCCGATTGCAGAGATCAATTATTAACATGGGTTGCAGAGTTTGCTTTGGCAAGATTATTTTGTATGGGAGAAATATAAAAGCACACAGCAGTATATGTCATATATCCAGGGATTGAGAAGTGGAACTCAGTACAATTAGATGGTTTACCTGTTCAAAAGAATTTATGAAAATGGAATCCAGTGAAACAAAAAAGGAGGGCATTTCAATTTGGGCTTACACCCCAATCTTTTTATTTGGAGGGAACCCAACAGCAAAAATGGAATGACCCCAACATTCCTTCCCTATTTAAGATTTTAGGCTATGGTGTAAAATTCACAAACATTGTGGGAAAATTTTGAGAAGCAGGAAACAAAACGAGTTGATTTGCATTCTAAGTTGTGTCCGGAAGGAACAAGTGATACAAACAATGATGACCTTAATGAAGACTAATGGAAGTCCTGAAAGAAGCAGAAACCTTGGAGGCAAAGTCTTTGAATTCAGGTATGCATCATAGTGCAAATACAACCCCTGTTCCTGGCATCTCACCAATGAGTGTTCTAAAACTGCTAGCACTATGTGCAAACTTTTGCTAGCGATTTTAAAGCACCCATTGCAATTGAAGACAATAATGAAACCTTGAGCTATCCAGTTAAATCTAGTTCCAACTTACCAAAGGCTTCCAAGCCCTTCACTGCAAGTCAATTTAGTCAATCATTTCCAACACATTCCTCTCTTCTTATGATGAATTTTCTAGAACAAGTTATTTTGAACCCTCAATGACTACAAACATTCAGAGGCCAAAGATGACAGCATCCTTAATCAAAAAAGTTGCTCAGAGGTCCAGGTTAGAGAAAAATTAATAGGACAATATGGCTGAACAATTCAACATTCCAGCTTTGGAGAAGCATGTACGAAGCTTGTACACGGTATACTCAAAATATAATGGGAAAATCAAGAGTCGTGGAAGAAAGAAGATAATCAAGTAGAGAAATTATAGTTTTATTTAATCCTTGAAATTGGTTCTCGCTATTGGTCAGTTTGAATGGAACAGGTGTAGATATTTGAAAGATAAAGTTGATCATTATTGTTAATTTTCTCTTAAAAATCATAACCTAGTTGCAGATTTAAATAAATAAAAAGCGGAACCAAACTTCTTAATACAAAAATCTGAACATGCTGATTTTCTTAACACTCTAAATGCAGCAGAAATAAACTCATAAAGCCACAAGCATTCACACAGAAAAATACTCTGAGATTTTTGGTCAAATGACCCCGGAAAAACCCAACTGGGAAAACCGGTCTTCTGCTTGGTGATTTCTTCTATTTCAGCAAAGGGTATCTTTAGAAATTTTACATCTGCTGTCATAAAATGTTCCCGAGGCAAAATCTCTGCCTTCAGCAACCTCACAACCCTCACACCTCCTCCAACTCCTCACGACTTGGTTGTTGAGTGCGTCATACAGCCTGTACGGCCTTGATGTACGGCCCAGGTTGTGTGGCCTTGTTGTTGGGCGCGTTGTATGGCCTGTACAGCCTTCTGGTATGGTCGAGATCTGGTTGGCTTTGCTGTTGGGTGTTGAGGTGAGGCTGGATGAGTAGAAAATGGAGGCCATACAGCCTCTTCCTCTGCTGCCGAAGTCTCTCTGTTGCTGAAACCTGCTCTTACTGCTTGAGTTGTTTCTTCACCAAGTCGAATTGTGCACATTGAGGTTCCAAAATCCTATTTCTCCCTTAACTATTCGATTTGGGCCCACCAGTCATCTCAATGGTTGAGATTAGATCTGAATGAAGGGTTGAGATCAAATGCTTTGTGACTATAGGAAAATTTATTTTTCCCAAGTCACCTAAGTGCAGAAAAAGAATTTAAATTTGGGCCCCTCTTGGTGGGTCCCCCTACCAGATTTAGTGCACCTCCAAATCTTGCGAACCCTTCCAACTCTAACTCCAATTCTAACACTCTCTCTTAGAGAGGAAGGTGTTTTGCACTACACCAAATTTGTCTTTGAAGTAGACAAAGCTTGACCTTGGCAATGCCTTGGTCAAAATATCTGTTGTATGCTCTCATGTTGGTAAGTACTAGAGTTTTATCTTTCCCCGTTGAACACAATCTCTGATGTGATGGTACATGATCTCGATGTGTTTGGAGCGGTCATGAAACACTGGATTTTCAGAGAGATTAATGCAGCTCTCATTGTCACAGTGTATGACTTTGGGCTCCAACCCTTCACCTAAAAGTCCTACAAGAAGCTTTCTCGACCAAATAGCCTCGCAGGAAGCCAAGCTAGAAGCCATATACTCGGCCTCAATTGAGCTCAGTGCAATGGATCTTTGCTTCCTGCTAAACCAGGAAACAACTGTTGACCCAATACTCAAAGCACACCCTGAAGTGCTTTTATGATCAATGGAAACTCCTGCCCAATCAACATCGGTGAAGCCCTGAAGCTTCACGCCATCAACATGTTTGTACCATAAACCATAATCTGTTGTGCCCCGGAGATATCGTAACACATGCTTAGCAACAACCCAATGTAGCCTGGTGGGTTCTACCACGAACTAGCTCAATTGGTTAATTGCAAAACATATGTCAGGTCGTGTGTTAGTGAGATACATCAACGACCCTATGAGTTGCCTATATAAAATATCATCGACCCTCTCAACTCTACTAGAGTCCACCTTCTTCTAGTTGGTGACTGAAGGAGTGGCCATGGCCCTACAATCTTGCATGTGAAATCTCCTAAGAATCTGCTCTGCATATCTGCCCCGTCCCAAGAAGGTCTCACCATCACCCTGCCAAACCTCCAATCCAAGGAAATAGTGCATCAACCCTAAATCCTTCATCTCAAACTTGCGTGCAAGGTCCTCCTTGCAATCCTGAATCACGCTATTTTCTCTTGTCAATATCAAGTCGTCTACATAGAGCACAAGAATGAGATGTTTCCCCTGAACTACTATGTAGTAGAGGTTTGGATCTGCCTCGCTCTTGGTAAAGCCCAATCCGAGAAGGTAGCTATCAATGCGGGCGTACCAATCCCTCGGTTCCTACTTGAGCCCATAAAGAGCTCTCATACATGCGTGTCTCTGTTGAAGGTCTCAAACCCTTCAGGCTACTCCACATAAATATCCTCCTCAACCACTCCGTCAAGGAAAGCGGTCTTAACATCCATCTGGTGGACTTTCCACCCCATATGTGCTGAGATAGCCAATATAACTCTGATAGATGAATACCACGCAACGGGTGCAAACGTCTCATCATAGTCAATACCCTCAACCTGTGAGAACCCCTTAGCCACGAATCTAGCCTTGCACTTATCCACACTCCCACCACCCCCCTGTTTGATTTTATAAACCCAACATGAGCCAACCACAGATTTTCCCTTTGGTCTGGGCACTATCTCTCACACGTCATTGTGCATGATGGAGGAACACTCCTCTACCATGGCATCTCGCCAAACTTGTTGGGAAGTTGCCTCCTTATAGGAAGAAGGCTATGATTCTATCAACTCAGTCATAAGTTCCAAACAACATGTATACCTCTATGGAGGTCTGCACTATCTAAATGTAGAGGTGGGAGGCTCAACTCTCTCCTGAGCCTCTCTAATCAACTGATCTACCCACTTGTCTCGTCTTCTCCCTGAACTGAGAGTCATTGGTCGTGTGGGCTCCACATGCTCCTCTCTCTCCTCCTCAATCATATCCTCATCATGTTGCTCAGCCTATCTCATTGTTGGCTGAGTAGATGTTTGAGGGGTTGGTTGAACCTCCTGCTTGGGAGCCTATTACTCCTCATCCTCTGTTGTTGTCTGCTCACACTCCAAGGACTTCCTGAGAGCCCTACCCTCCTCAAACCTAATATCACGCCTAATCATTGTCCTCCTAAGTGTTGGCACATACACCCTGTATGCCTTGGTTGTCTCATTGTAGCCTACAAATATGCCCTTTACTGCCATGGGCTCCAGCTTCTTCCTGCTCTCCGAAGGTACATGGTAGTTAACCAAACTACCAAAAATCTTGAAGTGAGAAACATCAGGCTTCTTTCCTATGAAGGCCTCCTCCGGTGTGGCCCTCCCTAGCACCTTGTGCAGACTTCGGTTTTGTAGAAACACTACGGTGTTGCATGCCTCGGCCCAGAGAAACATGGACAGGCCTTGGTCATGCAACATGGCCTTAGTAGCGCCCACTATGTTGTGGTTCTTGCGCTCAGCTACCCCATTCTGCTGAGGATTATGGGGTGCAATGAGCTCTCTCTTGATGCCCTCCTTGGCACACAAGTCCATGAAGGAATTGGAGATGCACTCCCCTCCGTTATCTGACCTCGAGGATTTTTACTTCTTGTTGGTCTGGTTTTCAACTAGGGCCTTGAACTCTACAAACTTGGACAACACTTCATCTTTGTTTTTCATAAAAAAATATCCAAGTCTTACAAGAATGGTCATCAATAAAAATAACATAATACATGAACCCACGAAGGGATGGAGAAGAGAATGGTCCACAAACGTCCGAGTGAATCAACTCCAATATGTCCTTGGCTCTGTCTTCTCTGTTGGGATAGGAAGTCTTGGCATACTTTCCAAGAGTGCAGCCCTTGCACACCTCATGAGAATCCATGCTGCACGGTGGCGGTCCTGTGGCTATCTCCCCTAAAATATGCAGCGCCCTATGGTGTAAATGACCCATGCGCCTATGCCACAACTCTGCTAGCTCACAGCCTTGTTGGTTGTCTTTCTTGTTGTTCAACATTGTTGCAGCCCCAAATTGTGGCTTGTAGAGGGTTTTCTCCCTAACTCCAATATGCACTGTTGTCCTGGAGTTCGAAGGCTTCAAGAGGACCCTCCTCTTGCGAAATAACACTTCCTAACACAAGTCTTCAAGCACTGAAATAGACACGAGAGTTTTCTTCAGTCCTGGAACATATAGAACATCTCTGAGATAGAGAGGTTTTCCATACTCCCTCTCAAACTTGACAACACCTATGCCTTGGGCTTGGTATTTGCCATTATCTCCTAGCTCAATATTGCACCACATGTCCTTTTCTGTTAGCTGGCTGAAATAGTTTTTGTTCCCAGTCATGTGGCAAGAAGCCCCACTGTCATTGAACCAGGTGGTACTGGTCACAGCGCTGGCCATGCATGCAATAAATGAGAACTCCTCTTCAAAATGAGATGAGAACTCCTCTATTTCTATTGAGGTTGCAAACTGGCCCTTCTTAGGCCCCTTCTTGCGCGGAGGACACTTAGTGGCATAGTGCCCAAGTTGAAGGCATTGAAAACACTTTAATTTGTTGAGGTCTTTATTGGGTTTTCCATGTCCCTTTGAGCTAGACTTGGCCCCTCCTTAACTCTTCTTACTCTTGGGTTTGCCCCCTTTAACAACTAGGGAGAAATTTTCCTCATCATCATCTTGTTTTGTTATTGTTTTGGTAGCTGCAGGAGGATCTTTCCCTCCTAGATGACCTTTCTTAGATGCAGAGAAAATTTTGGAAGCAAGAGATCCACTAAACAGATATTGAAATACCCTAGAAGAGAAGTTGGCCCAGAAGAATAAAGTAATAATGAAAAGACACATGTCCAAAGAAGAAGTCGGCCCAGTCTAGTGGCCAGAAAGACTATAAATACAGGACGTCTTGGCTCATTTGTACATTCACACACACTCTCCCAGATACACAGAAGCAAGGCGCAAGTTTGGAGAAGGAGACACAATTGCTGCAGTGACTCAGTTTCTTCTTGTTCAATCTTTTGGTAACTCTCTCGTGTGCACTACTCCTCAAGGAGGTGCGCTACCTTTGTATGGTGTTGTTGTTGTAGTTGGGGTGGTATTTCTGGTTGAGCTAGCACTTGTGCTAGGGTTTATTTGATTAAACTTTCTTTGTGAACGGAATCTATCTAAGAAAGGTTGTTGGGTTTTTCCCCCATTTGGGGTTTTCCTAAGATAAATCTCTTGTGTTTTTTTTGTCTCTTGTTTATGTTGCTACTGCTCAGTACATGATATATATATATATATATATATATATATGTTAATGATAACGAAGTAAAAGAACACTAGTAACACTAATGCTTTGTAAATAAGGAAAATCCAACATGGTATCAGAGTTGGTTACCTTCAGAACAGTTTAACCACTGGAAGGAAGATCGGTACAACAACACCTTGCAACACCCAGTAGTTGCAATACCTTGTCAAGCTCGTTGAGCACTTTCCCAAGGACGTTGGGGATAATTCTTGTACAGAGCAGTGCGCCCTAACCTAGCGCACCCCCTGAAACCCTCAATGTGCAGTTTGGTGAAGTTTGAAAAATCGAGGTTTTTCAGTGCTAGGGTTTCCACCAGCGAAAAATGTCCACCAGTATGGGAGTAGAAGACAGATTGGATGGAGCAGATAACTTCAGATCCTGGAAGCACAAATTTCTCCTCATTCTAGAAGAGAATGAATTATTGGATCACATCAAGAAGATGCTTCCAAAACCAGAAGACGAAGAAGCAAAGGCAAAGTTCAAGAAGAATGAGGTCAAGGCCAAGAGGATCTTGACTGATTCAATCAAGGATCACCTGATACCCAATGTGTCAGAACTGAAGACACCGAAGGAGATGTTTGATGCCCTAACCATACTTTATGAAAGTAAGAATACTAGTCAAAATCTTACTTTAAGGCACCAAATCAAAAACGTGACAATGAACAAGTCAGAAACAGTGGTCAACTATTTTATGAAGATCTCGCAGATCAAAGATCAGTTAGCATCTATTGGAGACCCAGTAGAAGACGTTGAACTTGTGACCACCACACTCAATGGATTCCCTCCCTCATGGGACCCATTTGTCCAAGGAATTTGCGCAAGAAGGAGATTTCCCAAGTTTGACAAGTTATGGTCAGATTGCACTCAAGAGGAATCTAGG
>SNQJ01S0077787.1:12852-25112 GCA_010110895.2 Picea sitchensis | reverse complement strand
AACTTTACAGTCGGGAGCTTAGCTCTACCATCGATAGATACAAAAATGGCAAAAATGCCTTCATATACTCAAAACAACAACAGCAGCGGAACCAAGAAAATGCATTGAAATCTTTGCGTCTGCATGGCTTCTGACACTCTGCACCCGCAATCTTTGAATAATCGTGCAACTTATGGCATACGCGATCGATCTTCTGACAGTTACATCGGCGAATCGACGTGCCTTTAATTCATTGCAGGACGTCCCCATAATGGCGGAGATGATGTCTAACCACCCTCAACTGCTTCAATAACTGCTTCTTGGGATTGGGAACGGCCCAGCCAACTCAACATTTTGGGATAAGGAGGACTTCTCTCACGCTGCCACCTGGAATAACTGAATAGCTTGAGAGATTGGCATGGAGGCTAGCGCGGAGGATGAGCACACGACAATAATGGTGGTGGAATGGTGGTTGTAAGGACGTGGAAAGAGTGACGAGATGAGAGAAGGATGACGGAGGACGATTCATGGCGGAAGACGTCAGGTGGAAGGAGAGGAAGACGGGAGAAATGAATTCGCCTTCGGGTGAGAGGCTGATGTGGAAAAGAACGGGACACATGGCCAACAGCGAGTGGATGATGAGAAGAAGGGAAGACCACGTGGACCAAAGAGGGGAGGTGAATGGATGACACACGACAGCAGGGGAAAGGCGGAAAGGAGGATGAAATGACGGGAGGAGGGCCCACACTGGTTAAGCACAGGGCAGCTGAGAAGGGTGGGGCTACACGAGCGTCGTTGATCTGGGCGTCTCGATCGTGGTCGTCGGGAAGCTGCATATGGGATTCCGGACCCCCCCCCCTCCGCTTAAAGGTAGAAAGGCGGGGGGGGGTCCGGAATGGTCTTCATCGCCGTTGATCCGGGCGCGCTGATCTGGGCCGTCGGAGAGGTGTGCCCCCGATTCCGGACCCCCCCCCGCTTAAAGGTAGACAGGCAAGGGGGGTCCGGAATCCAACGTGCGCCGTTGATCCAGACGCGCGAATCTGGACCGCTCGGACTTGCTCGTTGCTTACCATGGGCGCATTATCACCCAAAACTTAGGACAAATGGGTTTTTTAACCCCTTCTTTTGCTATCTAATCCCCTCTATAGGAAATATCGCTAACAGTGTCACCCTCCAGTGGACTTTTTATCGGTCCATATGGACCAATAGAAAAGTGTCACATGGCACCCCCTAGAGCACCACGTGTCAGTATGGTAGTGACAGGGTGAGCCATGTCAGGATACAAGCAAGTGTATCAATAGGTGCCATGTGGCCCAATCATGGGGCAACACGTGGCATCCTAAGAATGCCCAATGTTGGCCCGTAAACAATTTTTGTTTAAAAAAAAGAGATAGTGGGTCTGGCAAATCTGGCGGACCACGCCAATATTGTATAGTCGTTGGTGAACTTTATATCGGGATGCTAAATATAGCAGAAGTTCAAAAAATACACATATACATATTAACCACTACTAAAAACGGATTCCGACGGGTTCGACTTTGGAACCTCCGGCTAGTGCAACACCTTTAGAACTCTTCCCTAACCAACCCACCAAGGGATGTTAATTGGTACATTTGCCACTATCATTATTTAGAAATGAAAATCCAACCAAAGCCAGAGGAGGAGGCACCCAACTGTATTGTACAATCCACAGGCATGGATTTCAAGACGGATGTTATCATAATTGCAGGTACATAGGGCATGAAAATCAAGACAAAATTCCTCTTGGGCTTGGGAGTGCTAGAGTTGGATCGAAGCGTGGAGACAATCATTTTTGGGTAATTCGATGCAACAAATCCAATGGGGATGCTTGTTTTATGATCTGAGCATTATTTCTGCAACTTGATTTCAGAATGAGGTATATTCATGTATTTTCCAAATTCTTTTGCTGAGTTAATAAAAGAGCCTACCCATTTGAGAGCAGGACCCAAAGATGTATTCCACCAAGGATGAACTCTATTATCAATATTTTGTGTTCATATCTGATGCTTATGTCTCTTCATTTCTAATTTTTCACTTGTTTAATGGTGCACTTTAATTTATGCTCATTTAATACAATTCTTTATAAGTCACAATGAAAAGATCTCGGATCATGTTGGTATCAGAGTGGTCATCTTTGACTTGAATTGTTGAGTATGAATGCTTACTAGGGACAAGCACAAGCAGGGTGAAGGAACTTTTAAGACTTTCAATCTTGAAGTTGGTCGTGCATCCCAAAGGAAGAAAATGGTAGAAGAGGAAAAGCATGATGAGCAGGAGAAAAACTTTCACATGGTCTTTTATCGCATGTCAGAAATGGTCGAACGATTGTATGCATATTACGAGAAGAGGATGAAAAAGAAAGAGAAGAAAAAGGAAGCACATGCAGATGATGATGCTTCAGTAAACCAAGGGGTTGGTGGATAACCTCTTAAGCCTCCATCTTCACCTTCAAGTTCTAGTTCTTCTTCCTCTGAGCATTCTCATCATTCTCATCATTCTAGCCATAAAGACTCTTTTAAGAAACAATTATTAAAGATTGATGTAAAAGTTTCTTTACCTATGTTTAATGGAGGTGCTAATCCTAAAAAGATAGGTAATTGGATCTGACAGGTTGAAGTGTATTGTCATGTCCAACATATTGATGAAGAGGAAGTTGAAGTGCAACTGGATTCTCTTTGATTGGAAGGCACTGCTCTTATATGGTGGGAGAGAAAGATTCAAGACGGAAGTAAGTGCGGTAAGCTTCTTTCCTCATGGTCAGAATTTAAATCAATGATCAGGAATCAATTTTATCCATTAGGGTATTTACATAAAACAATGATGGAATGGCAAGCCTTAAGGCAAAGTAAAGGACAAAATGTACAAAGTTTCACAGAATAATTTATGAAGAAAGATCTTACATTGAACATTCCTTTAGATTCTTATGAGACTTTAATGAAGAATATTGGTGCACTTCGCAGTTATATTTGACATACTTTTCTCTTGTTTAACCCCACTAGTCATGACGAAGTTTGTGTGCAAGCCACTCACCTAGAGGAAAGGGGGAAACATGTTCAAGAAGATCCAACAAAGAAACCTTCCAATTTACCATAGAAGACTTTTAAGAAGTTTAAAACGAAGGACAAGAAGACCGCTACAGTGATAGGAGAAGGAGGAAAAGCATCTTGCACTCATTGGAAGAAGAACGGTCACGATGAAGAACGTTGTTATAAACTACATCCGGAAAAGAAACTGAAACATTTCGGTGGAAAGGGGAAGACAAAGACCGTTGCTATGGTACAACAAGATCTTGGTTTTGATTCAGGAGATGAAGGAAATATCACAACAGTTGGAGTACAAGGTACAAACTCTCTTCATGCTAGTTCTAGTTCCAATAATGAATTTCATGTTGATGAATGAAGCATGAATGAGTTATTTCATATAAGAGTTGTATCTAAACATACTAAGATAGATACATTATTTGATCTGGGTTCCCAAGTAAACTTAATATATGAAGCAATTATCATCAACAGGAGACACATCATCATCCGTATTGTTGATGTCAACAACTGATATGGTAGGGCGACATCATCGTGTGGGATGATGACGTTAGCATGCCATGTAGCAGCATAAGAGGATTCCATGTGTCACCTGCCAGTGGACTTTTCAGGGGTCCATATGGACCAATAGAAAAGTGCCACGTGGCACACCTAGGAGATGTTGTGTGGCACCACCCAGAGAGTGCCACATGTCAGTATGGTAGTGACAGGGTGAGCCACTTCAATATACAAGTAGGCGTATCAGCAGCTGCCACATGGACCAATCATGGGGTGACACATGGCATCCCGAGAATTCCCAATATTGTCTCGTAAACGATTTTTGTTTAAAAAAAAGAAATGGCAGGTCTGCCAAATCTGGTGGACCACGCCAATCTTGTATAGGCGTTGGTGGAGTTTCTAGCGGGCCGCTCAATATTGTGGAAGTTCAAACAATACACACACACACACACACACACACATATATTAACCACTACCAAAAATGAAGTCCGATAGGCTCGACCCCTAAACCTGCGGATAGTGCAACGCCTTTATAACTTTTCCCTAACCAACGTGCCAAGGGATGTTACTTGGTACATCCACCACTGTCATTATTTAAAAATGAAAATCCAACTAGATCCAGGGGAGAAGGTGAGCGACCATATTATATAATCCGCAAGCATGGATTTCGAGACAGATGCTTTCATAATTGTAGGTACAGAGGGCACGAAAACGGAGACATAATTCCTCTTGGGCTTGGGAGTGCCAGAATTGGATCATAGCATGGAGATAGTCATTTTTGGGTAATTCGACGCCATGAATCCAATGGTGATGTTTGTTTTCTGATCTGAGCATTATTTGTGCAGCTTGATTTCAGAATGAGGTATATTCATGTATTTTCCAAATTCTTTTGTTGAGTTAATAAAAGATCCTACCCATTTGAGAGCAGGACCCAGAGACATAGTCCACCAGGGATGAACTCCCATATCAAGATTTTGTGTTCAGATATGATGCTTATGTATCTTGATTTCTAAGTTTTCTCTTCTTTAATGGTGCACTTTAATTTATGCTCATTGAATACAATTCTTTCTAAGTCACAATGAAAAGATCCTGGATCAACTAATGAGGGCAGAGCCTAAAAATTGGGGCTCCATCTGGTGAGAAAATCTCTCGACAGACATGTAGTGTCAATTGTGCTAAAAGACCAGTTCTGAATTCAAGGACTAAAGATTTCTCTCGCTCTTTCTCCTAAACACATCGTCTCTTGTATCATGATGACGTTCGACTTTAGGCTTAGGAATATTCATTTGGGGGCTAGCTTCTTTGCGGCACCGCCAACTCCTCGTGTGTTGAAGGAGAGGACGATCATTTTTCCTTTGCTGGAAGGGATTTCCCTTTTCTAAGGGCCCTGGTGATTGTTGCTTGTGTTGCTTTGCAATTTTCGCGGCTTCTTTTTCTTTAGATTTTGAAAGATGGAATTTTATGTCTGCCTGAGAATGAGGAGGGGGGTCGAGGGCCAGGCCTCTAGTGGAGGGGGAGGGGATGTGGTCTTTGGATATAAAATCATATCTTCTTACTCTAGGGTATATGAAAGCCTCAATGGGCCAGGAAGGGTTTGGAGTAAATAGAAGAGATATAGTGGAAACCCTTAGAGAGGAGGGTGTTGTGTGTTGTTGGTGTGGAGAGGAAAATCTTGGAAGGGGGGGGGTGTTGTGTTGGTGTGGAGGAAAATCTTGGAAGTGGGGAGGAGGGTTCTCGTGAGGGAAATTTTCTCGAGGAATTTTCCAAGATCGGTTGGGAGGTCAGCATGCTTGGAGGGGAAGATAAGGAGGGGGGAGATAAGGGGGAGGTGGATGACCTAGGGGGAGGGGAGGGGAAAGCAGGGGGGTAAAGAGCCAAGCAAACCCACATAAAAAATAGAAGACTGAGGCAAGGGAGAAAAATCCATAACTGTATCCAAAGAATTCTTGACCAAATCGTCCAAAGCTTTGCTGGACATCTCCACTTTTGATCTATCTAGAGGAACTTCTGCATTTTTTCTTTCCACCAAGATGGTCCCGATGGAGTCCTGCTCTTTGAAAGTAGATTTTTATTTCCAAATGCTAGTAGGATCTTGTTGTAATGGAGTAATTATTTTATAATGGGAGTGAAGATGTCAAATTTTGTGGCATTCGTGGCACTGGAAAGGTATTCTCCAATAGTCTACCTTCTGATGCCAAGTGATACCGACATTAAACAGGTCAATGCTACCTACTAACCCTTCTCTAACATCAATTTCAATCAAAACCCAAGCCCATCGATGGTCTTTTTTGGAGTCCTAATTGGGTTCGAGCTTGACAAAAGAGCCTAATTTATTTCCAATATCTTCCAAAGATTCTATCATGAGGAAACCCAGGTAAGATCACCCATAGCTTCAATATCACCATGGATTCTTTAAGGGGATAGAAATAAAGGGTCTAGGGTTGAAGAGTCAGACTATACGGACCTGAGGTCCATTTCTGATTTCATATTTCATCGAAGTCATCCACTGAGAGGAAGCTGAAAGAAATCCAATTCATGGAAAAAATATGGACCTTAGGGATGTAGCCAAGGAGGGGTTTCCATTGATTAATCATTCAGCCTGTGGTTCATACTGATCTTTTCTACATCAATCTACCTACCATAGTAGGTGAAATGTATGTCTTGACTTTCATTGATGATATCTGTCATTTCACTTTGGTTTAATTTCTAAAGAATAAGGATCTTTTCTTTGAATTCAAAGAATTTAGAACTTTGCTGAAAATCAATATGGTTGATCGATCAAGTTCCTAAGATCATAAAATGGTGGTGAGTGTATAAATCAACCCTTTGAAGAATATGTGGTTCTATCTGGTATTTACTAGCAATGGTCCATTCCTCATACACCTTAGCGGAATGGTGTTGTAGAACACAAGAATTAGATGCTAGTCGAAATGGATAGATGTCTTTTGCAGGAAAAATATTTTCCTCCTCGCTTCTAGGATGGATTTGTATATTATGAAAATTTTCTTCTCAATCACATCTTGTCTCAAGCTATTCCTTTGGTGACTCCATTTGAAATATGTTGTGGAAACAAGCCCTCATTTAGATATCTCAATGTTTTTCAATGTGTTTCCTGGGATCATGTTTCCAATGGTTGCAAAAAGAAGTTGGATGAAAAAAGTCATGCTTGCATCATGATGGGATACTATGAAGAGTCTAATACCTATCAGTTGATTGATCCCATCGAACAACAAATCATTATCAAATGAAACTTACGATTTGATGAGAAGTCTTATGGCGTCAAGTTGTTGAATGCCTCTTCTAGATTGTTATAGCATGATCACCTTGATGTTGTCTCTAACTTTGGTTCTCATATTTAATTATAAGTTCTTCAACTGGAAAGTCAAACTTTTTTCCTTTTTTTACTAGACCATCGACCTTCGAGTCGATTGGTCCATTGATATATGTTTCAACTAGTCCTACATCTCCATTGAATGAAATTGTTATGAATTATGATCGACCTTCTGTAGTGACCAACAATTCATCCCTTTTGTGTCTACCCAGATGAGATGCCAATAAAGTTGAAGGTTCCAGAATTGATGTCGATGATATTTATCATATACAACAAACTTGAAGTCAAACACAACATGCTAGTGTTTCATTGATGACTCGTGTACTTACAAATTTTGATCATGTTACCTACTCAAATGCCCAAGGTCAACCTGAATGGGAGAAGGCCATGTAGACAGAAATAAATTCTTTTTAAATAATCACACTTGGGAATTAGTTCCCCAACCACAAGGAAATAATGTTATGAAATGTTGATGGCTATATAGGACCAAAATTAACTCTCAAGGTGTTGTTGAGCATCATAAATCACACTTGGTTGAGAAAGAATTTTCTCAACAAGAATGGATCGATTACACTGAGACCTATGCCCCTATTGTGAAGATGAACCATGTTACATCGATTATTTCACTTACTTCTTTATTTGGATGGCAGATCCATTAGATAGATATGAAGAGTTCATTTCTTCATGATGAACTATCTAAATCATTTTTCATGGAACATCTTGGTTTGTGACAGATTCTAATCTAGTTTTTTTACTCAGGAAGTCTCCCTATGGTTTGAAACAAGCTCCCTTATCTTGGTATGCTAAGATCGACAGTTTATTTATTTGACTTGGTTTCAAATGTTGTGAATCTAATCACAGGCTATATGTACTCGATAATCATGGAAACACTTTAGATATTGTTGTATATCTTAATGAGCATGTCATCACTAGAAATAACATTGATCTCATTCTTATATTGAAGAAGCATTTGGTCAACTCCTTTGACATGACAGATATTGGTACTCTGTATTATTTTCAGGGTGTTCAAGAATTACCATTATGTGATGGTTTTTTCCTTTCTCAATCTAAATATGTCATGGATATTTCGACACGTTTCAAGATGACAAATTGCAAACACCACGATACTCCTTTTCAATCTAGAGTAAACCTGAATAAAACTTTTCAAACTCCCAAAGTCGATGTGACACTCTATCGACAACTGGTCGAAAACCTCATTTATCTTACTCATAGTTGACCTAACATTTCCTTTTTTGTTAGTGTTTTTTATTGGTTTATGTAGGACCCCAACGAAATACAATGGAAAGAAGTCAAATGAATTTTTTGGTATCTCAAGGGTACCACTCATTTTGGTATGAAGTATTTTCGAAGTTTAGATTCACTCGTCAGCTTCACCAACTTTGACTGGGCTGACAATAATTATGATCCTAAGTCCACTTTTGGCTATGTGTTTCTCTCCAACACTAGATTGTTGGTTTGTTCATGCAAGAAATAGAGGGTAGTCTCTTTGTTGACTACACAAGCAGGAAATCGTGGTGTTTTTCATGTAGGTACAGAGGCAGTCTAGATTCACCAACTTCTTAGTTAGCTTGTATTTCTTGTTGAAATGTTGACTACAATATATTGTGAAAATAAGAGTTCCATTCATGTTGCTGACAACCATATTTCCCACAATAAGATGAATCATGTTCAGATCCATGCTCACTATTTGGGACATTTGTTTCATGATAATGTTGTATCTCTTGTCTATTGCATAACAGATGATTAGGTAGATGACATATTCACTAAGCCTTTGTTTAGGACTATATTTATGAATATTTGTATGATGCTTGGGCTTCAGGAAGCTACAATTATGGGGTGTTTCCTACTAACGTAATTTCACCTCCTGAATATTGAGAGTTGTGTGTTGATTGCGGGGTGTTGGAACATCAAGTTCTAATGGTTCATCACACTTCTCCTAGAATTAGTTAGTTGGGTGGTCAACCTACATATGGAAACAATTAGTCGAGTGATCGACTAGATATATACATCAGTCGATCGAGTAGTTGACAAGTCTGTTGGTCGGATAGTTGACCAACGTTCGAAGTTAGTCAAAGTAGGAGTTGGATGCATGGATAACTAGGTTGAGCATCCTAGTTGAGATGACTAGACATCACGGATTTGACAAATTCAACTCTGACCACCAATGGTTATATGTGGACAAGGTCCTCCCAATTTCAAGGAAGTTGGTTAGATATTGAAGCTATAAATAGAAGAATCGATGGGTTATTATGATCATGCCAATATCATTGTTTTGTATAAGATGTCCAATATGCATTGTGATGTTCTGATCACAATGCACTATGCTTTAGTGTTGTAACATTTTTTTTAGACACCACCTTTTGTCTTTGAAAAATTATTTCTCTTCGGTTATCTAAATTTTGGTTTATCTGTTTTGTATCAGGTTACACTCAATCCCTAACACAGGTTGTAGAGGAACAACTAACCTACTCTCTCCCTTGACATATTTTTGGAAAATATCATAGCTCTGGGAGTAATCATGTGTGTCCTTAAATATTGTAGGCCAATAGTATCATTCTCTCAGGATTTTTTGGGATATAGTCTCTCCTACAAAGTGTCCTCTAGTTGGTCTTTCGTGAAGTTATTTGAGGAGCTTATTAGCATCTTGTTTCTCCAAACATCCGAGGAGAACACCATCATAGTTTATTCTTAAAAGTATGTCATTTCCTAACTAATAATGTGCATATTTTAACCTCTAGGCTATTTGTTTCTAGTGTTAAGTTTTTCTGGAGAGATTCTATGTTTTAAATAGTGCTTTAGATAATTATACCAGGAATTTTCAAGTGTTGGTACATAAAAAGGATTTTTCAAAGACAATGTTGGTTCTTCCTTCCATCCTTCTTATGAATGGTTTTCTTAGTCCATGGCCTTAGTCACCTATTTTCAGAGGCCTTGAACTTTGACTATATTTGCAGGTTTGAATTCAAGGTCGTACTCTTGCAACAAAGTCATCAATTTTCCTCGTTGTTCTCCCAATTCTTTCTAGATGAACAAAGATCTTACAACTAGGTGAGGAACAATTAAATTGGTGTTGTTCTTTAAGATGTATGCTCTAAACTGTTTGATGGATTTGTGAAAAACAAATTCTTGTTTTTTCATGGATAGGTAGTTCATTTTATCACCTTGGAGATATGTTCTCATGAATGCTATGCATCATTCATTCCCTTGTTAATCGTTTTGGGTGAGGACTACAACAAGAGAATGATCAAATGCAAATGTATACAACAATAAATATTTCAAGAATTTTGGACTTTGTAGTGTAGGGTTTGTTGTTATGGAAGCTTTGAAATTTTCAAAATATTCCTTCTCGACATATGTCCAATTGAACTGTGTATCTTTATTTATCATCTCTTGGAGAATTTTAACTATTTTTGCAAAATCATATATGAATCTCCACACAAAATTGATCTTTCCAAAAAATGACTACATTACTTTCTTACTATTGGGTAAGGGAATTTGCATGATGACTTTAGTACATTCTGGATCAATAGAGATCGCATCTTTGGTGATGATATGCCCATGTATTTTTCCTTGTGAAACAACAAATATGCTCTTCTTCAGATTTAGATATATTCCATACTTCCTACATCAGATATTTTACTAGAATACACCATGATGTCGTTGAGATATATCACCACACTTTGACCGATTAGACCTTTGAAATCTATGTCCATTTCCCTTCGGAGGGTTTCTCTTGATTTGATTAAGATGAAAAGCATTCTTCGATAAGCGAATGTTCCCCACTTTGTTCGAAAAGTGGTCTTTAATTGGTCAAGTTCTACCATGAGAACTTGATTATATCGAGAAAAAAAAATCTAACTGAGAAAACATATGCGAACTAGAGATGAGCTAGAGTGTATGTTCCATGGGGGGAACTGGATAATTGTCTTTGTTAAAAGCTCGATACAGATTTCTGAAATCTACACACCGTATGATTTCCCCATGTTTTTTCCTTATTGGTACCATATTAGATACCCATGTCGAATGTCTAACTTTAAACATGATTCACGCATCTAGCAGCTTCTTCAAATCCTTTTGGATCAGAAGTTCAAGAGTAGGATGTATTATTTTGGGGTTTTGTTGAAAAGGTTTTGCATTGACTTTTATGGAAACAATTTGTTGTATGATATGGGTGTCATATGTTTTCTGGTCTTCTTAAGTCCATGCAAACACATTTTGATAATTTTTTAACAGCTATGTGAAGGCGAGTTTTGCAGCTTCCGAACATCAAATGCCTAACTTGATGAACTTTGGTTGTTTTGAAGTGTCAAGATTCACCAAGAAATACATCATAGTCAATTTGTTTGTCTTGATATTTTCTATTATGGTGAGTTTGGATTGTTATTCAAAAATATTTTCAAGATTTAATACATTCATTGGGGTGCAATTACTCTTGATCTTGTTTGTTTTGTCTTGGTAATTATGCAAACCCTGTAGGTGTGCCTTATCATCTATAATAGAATATTGGAACATGTCTACATTGGTGAGGAAGTATATTAACCAAGAGTCATCATTGAACACTCTCGAGCTCATGATGTTGTCAGGTACATAAGTTCTGTAAATAAATTCGACAATGAAACCATTACTGAAAGGAGTGAATCTAGATGTTTCATTAGCTAAAGTATTAGCAACAACATTTTGAGTGCAAGGGATAGAAATGATGTTAAAATCATCGAAATAATTTATAAGCTTCCATACCTTTTGTTGATAACTCTTAAGGTCAAGAGACAGACAGTTTATGGAATTTTTTACCTGTCTAAAAATAATTTATGAATCACCAAAAACTCTTAGGCATTGTACCTTGAGGACAATTACCTTTTTCAAACCTTCCACCAAGGCCTTGTATTCAGTTGTTTTATTGGTGCATTTGAATTCTAGGCAACATGATATCATTTTTTTTTTAAGGGTATATCGATATGTATCTTTCCCTGGAACCTTCATGTGATATAGAGCCATCAAAAAACAAGGTCCAAATATTAGTTTTCTACAATTGAGTTAGTAAAACAAAAATTGTCTATTTCTACTATTTTACAATCATTTTCACCAGTATGGGTGCAATGAAGGAGTTCATATTCTTCATGTATTTGAAAATAAATGATTCTTTGGGATAATGAATTTCTTCTAATTCTTGAGAATCAATCATTCTTATCAACATTTTTAAAATTAACATTTTCTTTCAATTGAGATAGGATTAATAGATCCATTCTTCTTCTTTGCAATCTAGGTTAAGTTACATTGGATCTGAAACAATTAAGTCTCTTCTCCAAAGAGCAAGTACCTCGAGTGGAAAATCGAGCCCACATATTGATTGGAAACTACCATACCAAATGAAA
>SNQJ01S0077786.1:0-28865 GCA_010110895.2 Picea sitchensis | reverse complement strand
CACATCAGATCGAGAAACAACCCATTTTCTTCTTCAGTTGTCTTAGTTATGAAGAAGGATGGCACCATGAGGATGTGCATTGATTACTAAGCCTTGAACAAGAAAACCATCAAGAAATGGTACCCTATCCCATGCATTGACGAGTTGATAGATGAACTGCATGGGGCAATTTTCTTCTCAAAAATTGATCTACGTGCTGGATATCATCGGATCAGCATCAGAGAGGAGGCTATAGAGAAGATGACATTTCAATGTCATTTTGGACACTTTGAGTTCCTAGTTATACCATTTGTGATAACCAATGCACCCGCTACATTCCAATCTTTCATGAACCATATATTCAAGGATCAGTTAAGGAAATCAGTCTTGGTTTTCTTCGACGACATCTTGATCTATAGTTGGTCATGGAAAGAGCATATGAGGCACCTAGATGAGGTATTGAGCATCATGGAGGCATAATCATTATATGCCAAAGAGTCCAAGTGCGATTTTGGTATGACAGACCTGCTTTACTTAGGCCAAATCATTAGTGCACAGGGGGTACAGGTGCACCAAGAGAAGATCAGGACCATTCTGGATTGGTCGACACCCGGGAACGTGACATAATTGAGGAGCTTCTTCGGGCTATGCAGTTATTATAGGCGGTTCGTCTGGGGTTTTTCTCAGCTTGGAGAACCGCTGACAGATATTACCAAGCATGGGGCCTTCATATGGACCAAGAAATCACATGAATCCTTTGATCACATGAAGGAAGTCATGGGCACTTGTCCAGTGTTGGCACTACCAAACTTCACCTTTCCATTTGTACTAGAGTGTGATGCATCCGACGAAGGGATCGGTGCAGTTTTGATGCAGGGAGGACACCCCATTGTATTCGAGAGCCGGAAGCTTAGTCAACCTGAGAGGTTGTACTCCATTTATGACAAGGAAATGTTGGCAATCATGCATGCCTTGACCAAGTTTAGACAATATTTGGTGGGCAGCAAATTCGTGGTCAAGACCGATCACAACAGTTTGAAGTATTTCCTTGAGCAGAAGGACCTCAGTGAGCACCAACAAAAATGGGTGGCGAGGGTACAGGCATTCGACTTTGACATAGAGTATGTCAAGGGGAAGAAGAACATCGTGGCCGATGCATTATCGAGGATACCTGCGACATGTTCTTTGATGGAAATTTCAATAGATTGGAAATCCCACTTGTTAGTGGAATATTCCAAGAACAAGTTCACTTGTGAGGTGATGGATGGGAATATACAGGATGACCGGTATAGGGTCATTGACGATGTCAAATTTTATAAGGATAGAGTCTACTTGGTGCTAGATTCAGGGCTTAAGAAGAAGATCCTCACCATAGTTCATGATTCACTTCTAGCAGGCCATCAGGGGTTTTTAAAAACCTATAGACAGATCAAAGAAAGGTTCTCATGGAAGGGCCTCGAACAAGACGATATGAGACACGTTAGTGAGTATGTGACTTTCTAGCAGAACAAGTTAGAGCATTCTCTTCCAACAGGGCTACTTCAGCCACTCCCCATTCGAGAGAAGAAATGGGAGAGTATATCTATGGACTTCATCACAGGTCTACCCAAGTTCTAGGGTAAGGACTGTATCTATGTAGTGGTCGACAAATTGGCCAATTTTTCTCACTTCCATGCCATACTGACAGAGTACAACGTAGTTCAGGTAGCCGATATTTTATTCAAGGAGGTCTTCAGACTTCATGGGTTGTCGAAGAACATTGTCAGTGACAGGGATAGTTGGTTCATAGGGACATTTTGGAGAGAGTTGTTTCGGTTGGTGGGGATAAAGTTGACACCTAGCACCAGATATCGCCCTCAGACAGATGGGCAAACCGAGATTGTCAACAAGTGGGTTGAAGGGTATTTGAGGAACTATGTAGGAGGACAACAGAGAACGTGGGTAAAGTGGTTACATTTAGGAGATCATTTCTACAACACCACCTTCCACATGTCCATTGGTATGAAACCCTTCCGATCATTGTACAGATATGATGCTCCCACTTTGGTAGACTTGGTCTTCGGGGAAAGAAGAGCTCCCAAGGCCAAGGATTGGATCATAGAGAGTTAGGAGATTCTCAAGTTGTTGAAAGAGAACCTGTAGACGATGCAAAACTGACAAAAGATAAGTGCGGAAAGGCACAATCTAGAGCACAACCTTGAGGTTGGAGATTTGGTTTTCTTGAGACTCTAATCATACAGACAGTCATCTCCGAAGAAGAGTGGGGCCAAGAATTTGAAGCCCAGATTTTATGGTCCTTACAAGATCATGCATCGAGTAGGTGAGGTTTCTTACGAGCTAGAGCTTCCAGAGGGGAGAAATATTCGTAACATGTTCCACGTGTCTTGCCTCAAAAAGGCAGTGGGACAATTCATTATCACATTAGAGGAACTTCCCCCGTTGTATGAGGAGGGACAATTGGGGTTAATTTCTAGAAGATTTTTTGGAGTTTTGGGAGTGGAAACTGAGGAGCAAGGTCATTAGAGAGTGTTTGATCATATGGAGAGGGCTTCCAGTAGAGGATGCTACTTGGGAGAGTGAGCAGGTGTTGCAACACCCTGGACTGGTATTGCTTGAGGACAAGCAATTTCAGGAAGGGAGGACTGTAATGTCGCTTTCCAAATCGGAGCTCCAGAGAGGAGGCTTAATGGTCTAAACCGCCCTGTTAGACTATAGCTAGGGCCAAAGAGGGGTAAACATGGTTACTAGAGGTCACTCCAGTCATAGGTGTTATATTCGGAAAGTGACATTGGGCTAAAAAGGTTTAAAAGCGTTTTTATGTCATTATGAGCTAAAAATAGAAGTCAACAGTGAATTAGGGTTTCAGCAGTGATTTAGGGTTTTGGAAGTCAACAATGAATTAGGGTTTCATCATGATTTATGGTTTTTGAAATCTATAAAGGAAGGGTTAGCGACCTAATTCATTATTATGCAGATTATGACTTGTCATTGAGGAGAAGAGGCGTATCTCGGGAGAGATAGTCCAGTGGATTCCAAGAGGAAGACACTAGTGGATGATTTCAGTGTTGAGAGACACACCCTAGTCACTGAGAATAACATTCAGGTCTTCCATCATTCTTCATCAATAGTTACACAATGTTCAACAACAAGGGTGCATTCATCTAGAGTGAGGGCGTAACTTCTAAGAGGATTTTTAGTTGACTTATCCCATCCAGGGAGAATTACAAGATTTCCCTTCGACCCATTTGAGAGGAGGGCAAGGCACATATTTTTCTTGGTTCCTCATCATATTTTGATAGAGGAATCAACTAGGACGCATTTTCCAGACTTGGACGTGCGACACTTTTGGCGAGCACATTTGGGGTTCCAGAGAGAGCATCAGACCAAATTCAGGGAAACCCTTCTGACCCATTTCCCAGTAGACCAAGGCAGTCATTTTGATACATATCTCATCTAATTCTTGTAGTTGAATCACTAGGATGCATTTTTCCAGAATAAGAGAGGTGCACTCCCCAAGGGGTATCCATTCGGGGTCCAGATTCATCAGCAGAGGGGTTCAACCAATACCAGTACTGAGGACTAGAGCATGGCACATGATTTGGGATATTTTCCAAGCCATTCTGAGAAGTATATCTCCCAAGGAGAACTTTCCAGAATTCCAGCAGTTACCGTCAGAGCTGCCATAGTCCAAGCACATCCATTGATTCTGCAGTGTTCCCATATTCCGGGTATTATCTTTTAGTTTCTTATATGTATTCTGGCTCAGATCCTTTGTCTATTGATCTAGTTGAGTATTCTCAGTTTATTCAGCCACATTCTACCATTTTGTAATCCACAAAGATATCATAATACAAACTCCATAGTCCTTTTTCGCATTTATTATTTGTATGATCATTTATATATTGTAAGCCATTGATCCTACACACACATTAGCAGTGTTTCCTAGACTATCCAAGTTAGGAACATTACATGGGACACATGTTATCTTTGTCTTCTACTACATGTCTCCCTCCTATATCATGGCTTCGATACTTCATGGCTTCAAGAGTTTTAGTTATTTGGGACTCCTCCTAATCTTGGAGTGGTCAATGTTGGGCTCACTATTCCTTCACTCGCACAAAGATTGTTTGGATTTCATGATTTAAAATCTTCGACCTTCGGGTATTCTTTGTTTTTATAAACTTCCTATCACCGAAGTGGTCAGCGCCAGAGTTGACCTACCTTATTTTCTTAAGTGCGATCAGACGGTTCAACATTTCCATTCAAGATCGATGGTCAGTGCTTAATTCTATATTAAATCTTGATCTAACTGTTGAGAACTCATCTGAAGATCCATCCTAATCAACAATTGGAATTATTTCGTGATTCACGCTTACTCTGTCCTTCCACTATTCCTTATCAATGGTCGACAAGATTTCCCAGCTCTTATTTTGCTGTAATGGTCAATGTGACTTCAGGGATTCATCCTTCAGGTATTCCTACATGTTTTATATTTCGTTTCACCAGAGTGGTTAGCGTCATAGTTGGATTCTTGATCCAATAGTTGAGAGCTCACCCAAAGATCCTTCCTGATTCGATAGTTTTCATTACTTCAAGAATTCACGACTTCATTTCCTTTTCCTTGTCTCCAATAAATGTCAAAGTAGTGATGTTCCATAGTGTCGAATCTTGTCCTTCTTGGCTCGTATCAATGGTTGATGATCGATTAGTTTGATATTAATGGTTTATATTTAATCTTGTTTCCACCAAAAATCAGATGACTATGAATTCTCTTGAACTTTATTCCTATCCCTAATGAATGGTCACGATCACTTGAAGTTGTTTGCACATGATTTCTCTACTTGTAGAACTTTGTTTCGGCTTCACTTGAATGTGCTAACTCCTCCTGATCGTTTTGTTCATGTGCTCCCTTATGTACTATCTATACATGATAAAAATATTCTATCTCTCCCGAGCTATGAACATTCCAAAGATATTAACACTGCGTGTTTTGATTCTATGTGTGTATTCTTTGTACAATCTCCCCTCTATGTCTCCTGAGATTTAGGAACATAGGATCATTGTTGATCTTACCATGATCAATAATGATCACAAATTGCTTCTTCCACAAGGTGATATTCCTTTTTATCTGATTATTGTACATGTTTGACTCACGTTTCCATCAATGACAATACATAATCAATAATGCCAACAATCTCCCCCTTTGGCATTGAGGGAAACATATCTTTAAAACAAATATTTTTTGTCCCCCTATCATTGATCTCATTTTCAATTTGGAGGATTGAACTTTTACTTAGACCAAATACTGATACCAAATTTGTTTTACTATTTTTCTCCCATTTGACATCAATGACAAAGAGTTAAAATTTTTATTTCTTTTCTCCCCCTTTGAATTTGCCAATTGTTATCTCAATCTCTTTGAATTTTTTGTTCAAAATAGGTAGTCTTATTGATACCAATTTTTTTAGTGATCATGTATTTTAAACCTAATCTAATGAATTCTTCATTTGATGACCAAATTAAATACTCCCCTTGATTTTTTACTATTTCATAGGTTTTTACTATCTTCTCCTTTGTCATAAAAGTCAAGGGTGTGAATCATATACAATGATACCAAATGAACATTACCAATTGATTATTTTCCATTTATAATCAATTGTTAAAGTATGTTATCACTTTTAGTTATTTGAATCCAATTGTTAGGGACATAAGCCCTCGCGTAGGTAGAATAATATATTTCCATTTAATAAAGGTCAATATTAATAAGGCCTAGCAATAAGTAAGAATAATTCCAATGTAAGAAGACCTAATAGAAGCTTTTGCTTCTAGAAGGATCTTCCTCTAGATGGTTCTTTTGATATACATATTTAGTATAAATAAGAGTCAAGGGTATAAGAAATTTTGTCTTGGATATTATTTTAATACTGCTCTACTCTGTTGGATGTTGCCCCCTCGAAGAGGCAAGTGAACATTGCTCTCAGTAATCAAAGTGCTCTTTCTGGTATTATTCTGGTATCATTTTGTTATTATTGGGGTGTTGTTTTGGCTATATTGTTATTCATCTGCCATTTCTAGCTACTTATTTATGTTCTGCATACTTTTTTATATCTGAAATATTAGAAGTGGTATCAGAGCACCTTCCTTGGTAGAAAATTGTGGGTTAATTTTTTTCAGGGTAGAGATGTATTCTGACGTCTTTAAGCTACAGAGATATGTCATTACGTGCATAAACCCGCAGTCGGGGATTCATAAATGTAGGAAATACAAGCGGTACTTAAGCGCACATCTATTGGCCACACTTGTAACCCCTATTGGTACCCTTTCAAGTGGTAGCACATCAAACACCACCTGTGTACAGATCGACCTAGATCTACTGAATCCCTCCATAGATAAACTGATCGACCACCTTACTGTTATAGTTCCACCGAGAATCACACTCGGGAAGATACTCTCTAGTACCTGGGTAGTCGGGTAGTACGACTAAGGGAACTGTCTAGCCTCCTTAGTTTAGATCTTGTTGGCACCATTATTTGAGACATGTTCCATTGGATTTCTCTCTTTTCCCTTATCGCAGCCATACCTATCGTTTTTCGGAAGAAAAAAAATCTTGTGGACCCAACCCCCTTCCAACACCCTCATTTGGGATTTAACACGTTGGATTCAAATCGTCACCCTGATCATTGTGATACACTTCACCCATAACCCATTTTTTGTGTGGTCCCACCTAACCCTTTTCATGTTCCCTCGTCATCATGGCCCATACCCGTAGCCAAGACTTGGAAGATCGCTTGACTACCTTGCACTCTAATTTCATATAAATCCAACAAGAAGTGCGACATCTCAATGCCAATAATGCCAAGATCAATCAAAAGATGCATTACTCCATCGCCGCATCAATAACGGAACTCAAAAAAGACCTCAAACAAGACATTATTTCCCAGCTTGAATTTGTCACTACGATGATCTATGCCAAGCTGCATATCCCTGTATATATTACCTTTTCTGACCCACCTTTGCATACCAAAGGTGAAACTTCCTCTCATTCCCAGAATTTTCAACCCCATCACTTTCAGTGTGACCTACTCCTTTTGCGTGTGGATGTGACCAAATTTGATGGATTGGATCCCATTGGTTGGGTAAATGAAATGGAACATTATTTCTCTTTGTATGGAATTACATATGAGTTAGCCAAACTCAGGTATGGTGTTCTCCATCTAGATCAAGAACATTGGCAATGGTGGAAATGGGGAAAAAATTATTTCCAAGGGTATCTGGATTGGACACACTTTATGGCAAAGCTTTATGAAGGCTTTGACACTGACACCAACCATTTAGGTTGTTTGAAAAAGTTGAAATAGTAAGGCATAGTGGAATACTTTATAATTTTTTTTGAGTGATTGGATTTTCGTACAGAGGGCATGTCTGATGCTTTTTTCTGAGAATGTTTTATCAGTGGCCTAAAGGATGAGATTCAGGATCATGTCCTCATGGCTCGGCCTTAGAGTTGGGTGGATGCTACTAAAATAGCTAAGGAAGCACAATAGGTTCTCTCTTCTCAGAACTGAAAACCCTCCTTTATTCCTCGCACTAAACCAGTAACTCCCACTACTCCTTCTACTACACTAAAGATCCAAAAATTGACCAAAGTCAAAATGGTTGAACACCAACTCAAAGGCCTTTGTTATAATTGTGATGACAAATATTTTTCGGGACACAAGTGTAAGGAACAAAAGATTTTTATTGCAATCTTAGAGGATGTTTCAGAAGAGGATGTTGAGGCTCCCCTTGTGTTAGTGTCACCTAAACCCAGTGACATAATCCCTCCCTCAAACCCTCCTGAAGTAGAACCAATCATTTCCCTAAATGCTCTTAGTAGCTTCTCTGCTCCCCAAACCCTCAAGCTAATTGGTTACATCAATCATATGAAGGTCATCATTCTTGTTGATAGTGGAAGCACCCATAATTCATTCAACGTCGCATTGTCAAAGAAACTAATTTCTATATCTGTGTAGTAAATAATTTTCAAATCATGATTTGCAATAGCGGGTCCATGAAATGTGGAGGGCGTTGTGAAAATGTGTGTATCCAAATTGGTGAATATTATCTGAAATCTCATATGTTTTCTATTGACATGTGTGGTTGTGACATTGTGTTGGGTATAAAATGGCTAAGGACTTTGGGTCCCATTCTCATGGATTTTAAGGAATTAACCATGCAATTTGAATAGGAGGGACAACAATATAAGTTCCAAGGAATCACCATCGATTCCCTGGAGATCGTTAGTTCCCATTGCATGGAAAATATGCTCAAAAAAGGTTGTTTTGGAATTATTTCCCAACTCCATGCCATACAAGCAACTGAGACACCCTATGTGTTACAGGACCTCCAATCCATCCTCTCTAAACATCAAGTGGTTTTTTTCACTCCCCACATAATTCCTCCTTCTTGTGGTTTTCATGATCATTCCATTCCCCTTATACCAGGAAGCCTTCCTTCCAATATTTGTCCCTGTCATCACCCCTTTTCCCCAAAAAAATAAATTGAGAAAATTGTTCAAGACTTTCTCAACGCAGGTGTTATCCACCCTAATACAAGCCCCTAATCTTCACCTATGGTCATGGTCCTTAATAAAGAAGGTTTTTGGTGCATGTTTCCTGACTTCCGCGCCCTAAAAAAACTCACCATTAAAGACAAATTTCCCATTCCTGTCATTGATGACCCCTTGGATGAATTGAGAGGCACCCAATTCTTTACTAAACTTGATCTTCATTCTGGCTACCAGCAGATCCATATGAAAGAGAAAGACATTCCTAAGACTACATTTAGAGTTCATGAAGGTCACTATGATTTTTTGGTCATGCCCTTTGGCTTGTGTAATGCTCCCTCCACTTTCTAAAGCCTCATGAATCATGTCTTCTATGCTTTTCTTCGTCATTTTGTCTTAGTTTTCTTTGATGATATCCTCATCTAAAGTAAAACCTGGACATGCCATCTTTCTCATGTGGATCGAGTTCTCCATCTACTCTCTCAGCACCAACTATTCCTTAAACAATATAAATGTGATTTTGGTGCCTCAAAAGTCGAGTACTTGGGTCATCTTGTTGGAAAGGTCGACATCAAGGTGGATCCTAAAAATATTGAAGCTATGCAAGATTGGAATCACTCAAAGAATCTCAAAATATTCTGTGGATTTCTAGGTTTAACAGGTTATTGTCGCAATTTTGTTAAGATTTATGGAAATATTGTGACACGTCTCACTACACTCCTTAAAAATAATTCTTTCACTTGGACTCCAGCAGCCTCTTAGGCTTTTCAAACCTTGAAGATGGTCATGTGCACCACTCTAGTCCCGACCCTTCCTGATTTCACAAATATCTTTGTCCTAGAATGTGATGATTCTGGGAAAGGAATTAGCATTGTCCTTATGCAAGAGGGTTGTCCTTTGGCCTTTACTAGCAAACAATTGTCCGAGCACAATTTTGGAAAATCAATCTATGAAAAGGAAATGTTGGCTATTATACATGTTGTGGATCTTTGGCGCCCTTATCTATTGTGGGAAACACTTCCAAATTAAGACAGATCATCAAATCCTCAAGTATTTTTTGGAACAACGCCTTTCCTCCCCAGAGCAACAAAAAAGGGTGACTAAGCTCTCTGGATATGATTATGAGATCATTTACAACAAAGGAAAAGACAATGTGCTTGTTGATGCACTTTCCAGAAAATATGAAGATGAAGGGTCCCTTTTTCTGTCTCCTTCATTGTACCATAATGGCTCCAAGTTGTTCGCCAGGAATGGCTACATGATCCCAAAAGTTCACATCTGATACAACAATTGCATTCCAATTCTCTAGTTTCCCCAAGGTACTCTTGGCTCAATGATGAACTTCTATACAAAGGCCATTTGTAGTTAAGTAAATAGTAAAAAATTAAATCCATGGTACTTTCTAAGCTTCATGCTACACCCACATCTAGGCACTCTAGGTTTACCAAAACCTATAACAGGCTCAAACGTTCTTTTTTCTGGGATGGTATGAAACAAGAAGTTCATAATTTTGTGGCTGAATGTGATGTGTGTCAATGCAAAAAGGGTGAAGAAGTCAAATATCCTGGCACACTACAACCGCTTCTGATTCAACTTGCTCTTTGGAGGGATATATCTATGGATTGTATTGTAGGATTACCTAAATCGGGCAATAAATCAGTCATCATGGTGGTAGTTGATTTTCTTTCTAAGTATGCTCATTTATGTGTTCTTCAACACCCATTTATAGCATCCACCGTCGCTCAACTTTTGATGGATCAGGTCTTCAAGCTTCATGGCATGTCACATTCTATTGTCTATGATCACAACCCAACTTTCACTAGAAAGTTTTGGAAAGAACTATTCAAGATACAAGGCACCCAATTGCATCTCAACACTACGTATCATCCGCAGGATGATGGTAAAAATGAAATTGTCAACAAGTGTTTGGAAACATATTTGAGGTGTTTTGCATCAGAAAGGAAAAATCAGTGGGCTCAATGGTTACCACTAGTTGAATGGTGGTACAACACTTTGTACCATATAGCTACCCACATGACTCCTTTTGAAGCAGTATATGGAAAAATTCCACCTTCAGTTCTCTGATATTTTCTAGGTGTCTCAAAGGTTGAGGTAGTTGAACAAATGCTTACAGTTCGAGAGGTTATTCTTCGTACCCTCAAAGATAATTTGGTCATGGCCCAAAATTGGATGAAGCAACAAGAAAATCAAGGTCTCTCTGAATGCCAATTTGCAGAAGGATGTCAGGGGTTTCTTTGACTGCAACCCTACAAGCACAATTCCCTCAAGGATAACCATTGTTAGAAACCGGCGCCCAAATTTTATGGTCCTTATACCGTTCTCAAGCGTGTGGGACATGTGGCCTATCCATTAACTTTTCCCAGTGGACATTGCTCTCAGTAATCAAAGTTCTCTTTCTGGTATCATTTTGGTATTATTATGGTGTTGTTCTGGTTATATTGTTGTTCATATTCCATTTCTAGCTACTTATTTTTGTTCTGCATACTTTTTAATATCTAGAATAATACACCAAGAGATCTTTATTGTTCTTTGATACCATTAATAACTTTTCTCTGTTCATACAATGTATTTATATTTTTTGAACTCTGTTATTAATTTATTCTTTAGATATTATTTTTTTTATTCATCACACAGTTCTATATACTTGTTTTCTTTTGAGAGTTCCTCATCATCACCTCTATTTTGTGCACCAAATTTTTCTTCATCTTCTTCTTTCTGTATTTTTCTTTCATTGGCTAATGGACTATTGATCGGCATGATATCGTCAAGATATGTTATTGTGTCATATTCTCCTTTAGGAACTCTCATTTCTTGAACTTGATCCATTTCATATTCAAATCTATGAATTTCACATTCCTTATTAGGAACTTCACCCATTATTTTCTTGTGATCAATTTCTTCATTTTCAGGTTCCATATCATATTTCTTGCTTTCTATTTCAAATTTTATTCTCCATACCTTTTTATGAGATATTTTGTTTGTTGGATATTTGTTTTCTAAATTTGTCCTATGAGATTTATCATTGCTTATTTTCTTCCTGACTTGTATGAATTATTTCTCATGGATTGACTTTTTTATTTTCTGTAGTTTTGGGATTTGTGGCCAAACCTATCATAGTTGTAGCATCTTATTGTATGAAAAAACTTTGTTGTGTGGCCAACATAATTGCATCTCCAACATATCATTAAGTTATCGGACCTTCCTAAATTTCTCTTTTTCAGGACTCTTCCATTCCAATGCTTTTTGACCAAAGTTATTACAGGAAAAGAAATAACCATTAAAGGTGTTTCAATACTTGATTCTATTGTGACATGAGAAGTATGTATTTTGATATGTTTCATGTTTTTTACTTTTATAGCTTTATTCCTTGACAAAGTTCATGGTTATTTTTTGGTTTGTGACTCTACCTTTTTCTTTTGAGAAGTATGATCCTTTATCATGTTTTTGAATGGCGCTCCATTTACCACCTTCTTCTTTCTTATTATATCCAAGACCTATTTTTTCATCTATTGGTGTTTGACTATTCGATATCCTATCTAGGATAGTTGAGTTGTTCTAGAATTCGTCAGTTTATTTTGTCTTTTCATTCTTATTTTTGAGTTTGATAACTTCCAATTCCAATATGTGACATGTTTCTTCCTTTTTAATCAATTGGATATTCAAGGCTTCTTATATTTCATTAGCTTCTTCAAGTTGAGTCTTTAGATTGATGACCATTTCTTTTATATCATCCAAGACTTTTGTGCAGTTATTGGTTTTGTTAAATGTTTTTAACTCTTCTATTTCTTTTGTTAGATAAACAACTTCATTCATCAATATTTTGATTTCTTCCTTGTTTTCTAGATGAATCCTTTTGAGGTTGATGATTTTCAATTCCAACATGTGGCATGATTCTGTAAATGTGTTGAACCTTAACAGAATAAATATAGCTAGGAAATGATATACACAATTTGCAGAGAAAATATGAGAAAAGAGAAGCAAGGGAGAAAGAATGGAAGAATTCTCATTAACCAAATGAATGAATGACAATTTACACATGATATACTCTGTATAAATCAACTAATGTTCACTGGAGGAGAATCCAATGCACCATAGTGGTGGTATAGAGTGATATGGAAACACACCAATAGTTACGGGAGTAAACTTCCACCTCGTCTAGTCTCTCAGGAAGTTATGGGAGTGAACTGCCACCTAGTTTGAGTTAATCAATCTCTTGGTCTTTAGTGAACTGACTAAAACATAGCGAAGTGAGGAGGAGATCAAGGAATAATGATTAATGCGGTAGTATGGTGATGATCCCAAGGAAAATGTGCATTAGTTGGTTATGATCCCAATGTTGCATGGTGATATTCCAAATGTATAATGTAGATTCCACTCAACTGATCAAACTGAAGTGTGAACAGAAGATAATATTCTCCTAGAGGAATGTTCTCCCTAAAATATAGGAGAATAAAAAATGACTAATAAATGTAGGAAAAACTTTAGGAAAAATAAATCCTAGGTGTGTGTGAAGTATCTCCAACACCCCCCGTGAACATCACTATGGTGAAAATAAAGAATGGGTCCTGGTAACGAGGCCATGTTAGGTACCCAAATACAGAATATACATTGAAATACATGAGGAAAGAGGTAAAAAATCATGGGAAAGATCCCCCTCAAAGTAAAATGTACATAAAAATAAGAATTGACAATTGCTAGGAAACTGTGTCCTTCACTCCAAGATGACTACGCAGAGAATGGAACTTCTACTCAGTGAAGGTCTTAGTGAAGATGTCTGCAGTATATTCTATTGAAAGACATAACTGAAGGTTTATTATCCTCTCGTGTACTAAGTTCTGGATGTAGTGCATGTGGATATCGATGTGCTTCGTCCAGTACCTCTGAAATGGATCTTTGCAAAACTTCAGAGTGCTCTGGTTGTCATAGAAAATGATGATCGACTGAAAAAAATGAATGCTTAACTCAGTGATAAAATGTTGTAGCTACATATCCTAAATGGTTATGTTAACTACCCCTATGTACTTTGCCTCAGCTGAAGATAAAGCAATAGAAACCTGCTTCTTTCTTGACCAACATATAGGCCCGGAACCAAGACTAAGTGAGTAACCAGATGTGGACTTATGATCAATGCTATCACAAAATCAATTAGAATCAATGAACTTGATGACGTACAATGTAGATTCTACTTCATATTGAATCCTAGAGGTGATGGTTCCCTGCACGTATCGAAGGATATTCTTTGCATCCTTCCAAGGTATCTCATGCGGCTTCTACATGAACCTAGAGACTGCTCCAGCTACATAGGAGAGGTCTAGTCCAAAGTGTGTGAGATACAAAAATATACCCACTAAATTTTTGTATTGTGTTCTTTCCACTAGTGGAGCGTCCCCGCCATCCTCAAGTCTGAATCCTGATAGGAAGGAGTTAGGGAAGAATTGCAGTCTTTCATGTGAAATATCTCAAGGATATCTCATGCATAATTATCCTGAGACATTTTGATGCTTGATGCATCCTGACTGATGTCGAGTCCAAGAATAAAATTTAGAGGAACCATGTCCATCATCAAGAACCTATCATTCAAAATCCTCTTGACTTCAGCAATTTCTGAAGTCGAGCAACTGGTGATGAACAAATCAATAACTTATAGAACTAGGAGTATAAGTGAATGAATTGTCTTGAGTATGTAAACATTTGGGTCTGAATTACAAAGTAAAATTTTCTGTGACATCAGGTAGGAATCCATATTGAAATACCATGCCCTCAAAGACTTCTTAAGTCCATAAGGAGACTTCTTCAGTCGACATACCAAAGATGAATCCTACACAAATCCTTGGGGCTTGTCCATATAGAGCTCCTTAGAGAGATCGACGTGAAGAAATGAATTCTTCATGTCCATGTGATGGACTTCCTGTCCCTTGGCCACCACAATGGAAAGTGACAAATGTATGGAATCCATATTCACTACTAGAGATAAGGTCTCATCATAGTCAATTCCATGCACCTACTAAAAGCCTTTGGAAACTAGCCTGTATTTTTATCCACTAACATGTCCATTCACTTCGTTCTTGGTCCTACAGACCCATCTACACCTGAAAAGTTTCCTTCCTAAAGGAAGGGGAACCAGATCAAGGAGGAATTTGTACTACTCCTACATGGCAAATTCCTAAAAGGGATTTCCAACATCCTTGTCATAATATTGTGGATCTGAAGAATGAACCAAGAAAAGATTACTAGGTGGAATTGGTTCAGTGGTAGTGAGTGAAATAGGAGGCTCCTTGAAATCAGATCAATTCCTCCTAGTATCAAATAGATCCCCAATAATATCTTTTGCATCGTAAAGAGTAGTCTTTTCCCACTTGGGCCTCTACTCTGGCTCTACATCTGCATCTGCATGCACTTGTCATCTGACTGTACTGACTCTATGTCTGGATCATCTCAATCCTATGAATCATAGCTCTCAACTGAAGAAGAGTCAACATGTGCATGTTCATCATCTTTGACAGGTGAAAGAACATAAGTGTTTGCATGTGGCTATTGAGTTACATGCGAAACACTTTACATGTGAGACACTTTCCTCGAATTGGAAACTTCTCTCAATGATGAGCCAGTCCGAGTAAAGATCAATGAGTATGTATACCTTCACATCGTCGAGGTATCCAACAAATATACACTTTGTACTCTGTCGATCAAGTTCCTTCCTCTTCTCAGAGGGAATCCTGGCCCATGCATGTGAACCAAAAATACGGAAGTTGTTTCATATATCTGAAATTTAAATTCCCGAATCTTTCGTTCCATATCCTATTTCTTTCATCAACATTGGTAAGCAGTGATGCAAAATCTGTTTCAATAAATTTAGAAAATGTATAGAGTCTATATTGATGATTTGCCTCACTGATAGCAACCTTGGAATTGGTTTGCATGTCATAGATATCCATTGCATTATGTGTGAATATGACTCTCTTTCCATTGCTAGATTTTGTCATATGATACATGGAGAGAAGATTGGTGGAAAGTTTGGGAACATGTAGCACATTCTTGAATCTTTTTTTGTGAGTTAAATTCTTCCTTTGTTGGTGACCTCGACTAGGGTGTTGTCCCCCATAAGAATAGAAGTACCTTTACATGCATCCAATTAAGAATGGAATTTTTTTGTGGCTACCATGTGGTGTGATGCACTTGAATCTATGAACCAAGCATTGGGAGAGGAGTTGATGGCAATCAAAGCATGGCTAGAATTGTCTTTCTTAATATTCTGATATTTTGGCTTCTTTTCTTGGCACCCTTGGGGATGCAATCTCCAAGGTTGTTTTGCTGAAGTATTTGGGCCATTTGATCTATCTGTTTCTACATACATGTCGATTCTAGATGGAATAATTTATGGAAGTAAGTGCATTTCTCCCCTTTTCTTCTCTTTCCACCTTTGGATCCAAAGACATCGTTGAACGGTTTTGAGTACCCTTCCTTATTTGGATTTGCATGTTCTTTCCTTTTGTCTTTGTATTTAGATTTATAATATTTATGACTACTACCATCTTGCACAGTAAGTGCATGCACCTTTGGTCCTTTGATTTTTCTAATATTGATTAGCTTGTTCTTCTCTTGTGTCAGAGACTCGATAAAGTGTTAGAAAAATAGGATTGAAGAGAAATAAAATAAAAAAATGTGGAAATAAAACATAGAATATACACAATACAATAGAGACAAAGATATACATGGTTCACCTAGTGTGGGCTACATCCATTATAGAAATTTCTAGGTCCTTGCTTTATTATTATCCAGCAAATGAAGGGATACAACCAACACCAAAGATGTTGTAATTTCCTCTTCTTTCTCTCACAATATCCTCACTTAGAATACAATATTCACAATGATACATAGTCGCAATACATTTACCTTATAAAAGGGTTACCTTCTAGGGGAAAAAAACCCTAACATAACTTCTACCATCAAATTTGTGACCTTATAATGAATGGTCCATATTTACAATGAAATTACAATATACATTTACAAGGCAATTTTTCATTCAGGGGCCCACTTTTCCCCGGACACCCCAGCCCAAGGGATAACCCCCCCTACACTCCCCTGCATGGAGGGGTGTACAATATTCCAGGGTGTAAAGTCTTCATGGGGTTTAAACACATCCGAAAAAAAATACCTCTGAATCATGAAGATAATTAGGCTCCACAACCAATAATCTCCCACTTGGAGAGTAATCTCAACAACTCCACCGTTGTTGTATTTGTTGGACTACGATAATTCTTGGACCTGGAAAATTTCTCAAGTTCACCTTCATGCTTGAAGACCAACTAAAACTGAGTAAGAACTCAATCTCTCTCTGGTTACTCCCTTTTTTAACATGTCTGCAAGATTCTGGCTAGTGTGTATCTTTTCCAACTTCAAATTTCCATCTTCCAAAACAGATCATATGAAATGGTACCCTAGTTGTATATGTTTATTTTTTGAATGGAAGGATGAATTATTTGCAAGATGAATGACACTCTCATTATCACAATACAACCTACTATTCTCCTACTTCTTTCCCAATTCCTCCATAAACCTTGGTAATCAAATCATTTCTTTACTAGCCTTTGTAGCAACAACATACTTTGATTTTGTTGTTGAAAGTAAAACAACCTTTTGCAGTTTCATAATCCAACTTACTATTGTTCCACCTATAGTAAAAACATAGCCTGTGGCTCTCCTCCTGCTATCTTTATCACCTACCATATCTGAATCAACATATCCCTGTAGAACAATGTCTCAACCTCCAAAACATAATGCATGAGTAGAAATACCTCTCAAATACCTGAGAATCCACTTTACTGCCTCCCAATTTTCTTTACATGGATTGTTCATATACCTTCTCACAACTCCAACTACATATGCAATATTTGGTCTTATACAAACCATCACATACATCAAGCTATCAACTACTGATGAATAGGGGACCTTGGACATGTATTCTATATCCTCCTATGTCTTGGGACACATTTCCATAGTTAACTTGAAATAGTTGGCCAAAGGTGTACTAACTGGTTTTTCATTATGCATTCTAAACCTCTCCAACACTTTCTGTATGTACTCACCCTGAGACAATGTCATTTTGCATTTTTTCTTGTCTCTTGTTATTTTCATACCAAGGATTTTCTTTGCAACACCCAATTCCTTCATCGCAAATGAGCTAGCTAATTTCTTCTTGAGCACATTTATATCTTTCTTGTTATACCATAAAACAAGCATGTCATCTACACAATAGAAATATAATATAGCTTCCATTTTCTAGCCTTTTAAAATAAACATAGTGATCAAAATGGCATCTACTATAACCTCATTCTATCATAAACATGTCAAGCTACAAATACCACTGCCTTGGAGCTTACTTTAGGTCATACAAGATCTTCTTCAACCTACATAGGCAATTATCATTCCCTTTGACCTCATACCCATGTGGCTACTGCATATAAATCTCTTCTTCCAAATCCCCATGAAGAAAAGTTGTTTTTACATCTAGTTGTTCAAGATGCAAATATTCTACTACCACAAGACTTAAAATAGTCCTATTGAATTCATTTTAGCAATATGATAAAATATTTCATCAAAATCTATACCTTTCTTTTGTGCAAACCTCTTTACAACAATTCTAGCCTTGTACCACATTTTGTCTCGATGTTCTTCCTTCAACTTGTAAACCCATTTATTCTGTAATTCTCTTTTTCTTGCAGGCAACTGAACCAAATCCCAAGTCTGGTTATTTACTAGAGAATCCATTTCTTCTTTTATTCCTTGCTCCCAAATATTTTTAGTGTCTATCTACATTGTCTCTTCATAACATTCTAGTTCACCAGAATCAATCAACAATAAATAATACAATGAAGGAGAGTATCATCCAGGGAGTCTACTTAACCGAGTAGATCTTCTAATGACACTTGCAGGAGTTTGAGGTACATGTTGCTCCTGTTGTTGTACGTTTTTATTTTCTAGTACCTTTGGAATTTATTTTTCAATGATCTCATCAATCATTGTGCATTATGGTTTTTCTTTTTCATGTTTCTTTCCATTCAACTGATCTTTGTACATGACCTTCTCATTGAATATGACATCTCTACTCATAATGATTTTTTGATTTTCATAATCCCATAAGCGATAAACAAAAGAATTAAGACCGTATCCAATAAATGTACACTTGTTGGATTTTTCCTCAATATTTTTTATATTTTCTTTATCAATATGGACAAATTCTTCACAACCAAAAGTCTTCAAAAAGGAATAGTTTACCTTTTTACCTTTCCATGCCTCCTTTGGAATTCTACCATCCAAAGAGCTTGAAGGTCCTATATTTATTTGTTGGGTATGTGTTATATTATTTGCATGAGTATCAGTGTATGCGTTGCGGCGGGCGTGCATGGATTTTTGAGGAGCGTGAGAGTTCAGGGGAAACGCCCCCTAGAAGAAAAAAAATCCTCGAGAAACGTGTCACATTTTTGGGTGGTTTTTCGACATATGATTTTTTGCCGATGGTTTTCTATTTCTGGTTAAGGAACTAGGGTTGTTGACTAATACAATTCATTGGTTTAGGTTTTTGGATGTCATTGGGTCCTATATGTATATTTTATTGTAAACAATGTATCACTATGAATGAATATAGAAAATGATGGTTTTCCCGGTTTGGTTTTCCAGGGGAAAACTATCTGTGTAATGTTTGTATTTTTCATTGTATCTTTTTTGTTCTTTTACTAAAAAATTGTTTGCAGTAAATATTATATAAGGTTAAAATATACATTATTAAGTAAAGAATATTATCGACAACAACTACCCAGAATTGTAAGGGAAAACAAGCATGCAATCTCATACTCCTTGCACGCTCGATGATTGTCATGTTCATCCTTTCTCACACACCATTTTCTTGTGGTGTTTGTTGGTCACTATAATTTCTTAATTAATTCAAACAATCAAGTGCTACATAAATTTTCAACCTAGGGAAGTCTGTTTATTTCAAAGGTAACCATGCACTATATATGCTCAATTCCAAAAGCAACCTAGAGTTGTAGTAAAGGAAACTATATTAATCACACTTTCCTTGAATAAACTGAAGTTCTGACTTGAATTACAGGAAAGCAACCTACCTATTGCAGAGCTTTAAAGAGATGATTAATCTAAAGAATCCTTGATTACATTAAAATAACAACTGCAACAGGAAAGAACAACTATTTTGTAACCAGAGAACATGACCCTATTCCCAAGCAGGAACTCCAGCACCTTGTTTCTGATTAACACACTTTCATGAAAACATTAATGCATAAAAGGCTAACTCTATCTAACAGAGAACAGGACCCTTAATCCCTTCCAGTAAGAAGGAACCTTTAGCACCAGTCTCTGATTAGCACACTCATGGAAAATAATTGAAAGCTGATTACTTCTAACAGAGAATAGAACCCTTAATCCCTTCCATTAAGCAGGAACCTTTAGTTCTAGTCTCTGATTGGCACACTCAGGGAAAATAATTGAAAGTTGATTACTTCTAACAGAGAACAGAACCCTTAATCCCTTCCATTAAGTAGGAACCTTTAGTTCTAGTCTCTGATTGGCACACTCAGGGAAAATAACTGAAAGTTGATTACTTATAACAAAGAACAGAACCCTTAATCCCTTCCATTAAGCAGGAACCTTCAGCTATAGTCTCTGATTAGAAAACTTCCTAAATTCATCACACAAGATTGCTAATTAAAATGATTATGAACTTCGTGAAAATAATGTAACATTCAATAAAACAAAGTTCTTAACAAGATAGAGTTCAGTAGTGTTTCAGCAAAGAAGAATTCATTAAAAGTAGTGTTTCAACAAGACAAAAGTTAATCAAGGCATAAACAGAAATTACACTAACACACTATAAAACTAACAGGTGAATCTTGTGAAGAAGGTGGGCCCTCCCTTCTCACAAGATTCCCCTGAGATGAAAAGGCTAGAGAAGGATGCTCAAAATAGTCTTTTATTCATCTATCAATGTATCATATTACAATCTGAAAATGAAGTACGTCCCTCTCTTTGAAGCTTCCTTAGTACATAAAACTGGGGATCCTCTCGAATGATGATTTCCTCTTATTTAAAGAGGGAATCCCTTCGATACAATTGATCAAAATTACAGACGTATATCTGAGTCCTATTCTTAGTCAGATCGACTTTCTAAACCGGAATAATATGTCCTAGTCTCATGCAACAGAATGCTATTACAAGTGTTGAATGAGGTGTTGTTGTTACGGCTGGAGTAACAGTTCTTTCTCGTTGCTATTGTTGCATGCTATTTCAGCATCGCAAATCGCGGGTTGTTTCAGCCACAAGATTTGCGCTCTTACTGTTCAACTCCTCTCAAGTAGCAGCAATGGTTGATGCTTGGCTTATGATGCGGCTGTTGTAGTCAATTTGTGTGAGTTTCTATTGACCACGGACTGTAACGGCTTCCTTGTGTTTCAGCATCGTTGACCATAGAATGTGTAACAGCTTCTGTGTTTCAGCATCGTCGACCATGGACTATGTAGTAGCTTCTGTGTTTCAGCATCGTTGACCATGGACTGTGTAACAACTTCTATGTTTCAACATCGTTGACCATGGACTGTGTAACAGTTTCTGTGTTTCAGCATCGTCGACCATGGACTGTGTAACAACTTCTGTGAATTGTTGTTTCAAAAACAGGCCTCAAATGCTAATCTGCAATTTGAACTATTTCAGCACTTATACATTTCTAATCAATGGTTAAGTACGAGAGTAATGTGAAATTATATGCAAAACAGATTAAATGTATAGTAAAGACAAGAGACGTTGTATACCTTTGGAAAGATAAGATAGAGTGATAATATGGGTTTAAATGTGAGTGAACAAGAGTGTAATAGTGGCAAAAAGTATGGGAAAAAAGGTACATTGTGTGGTCCTAACATCCCCCCCAACTCAAGGTGTTTCATGTCCTCAGGCAACTTCACTCTGAATTAGAGTCTGAATACCGACTCTGAGCATGTAAATTACTCAAGCAGTAACTATGGGAGGTACTATCTATTTCCGCTCTGAACCCTTGGACCCATTGTAACCTTTTCCAAGTTGGCGTTTCTGTCTTCTTAGGCAGCTTATAATGGATTTGATATCTTTCTATTGGCAACTAGAGGATAGGAAAATAAAACCGGTACCCTATCCAGCTTTCAGCACATTGCTGAACACACTGGATGTAGTTAGGTACCCTAGAGATTGCTACCTCAAGGTTAGTGGGGCTAAAAGGATTGTATTCCTGTCTTTTCTCAGTGGATTGCTGCCAAAACAAGTTATTTACCTGGAGGGCAGCAATCTCTATGGATCTGATGAAGTGTTGACAATCCTGGAGCACTATTGATTGTAGCTGCTGAACATGTTCAGTCAACCCTGGTTTCTTAAAGAACTCATAATATTATGTGACAAAGGTGGCTACATTTTGTGGTTCTGGTCTTATCCAAAGAAGGCGGTTATCTTCATTGTGCTTGGCATCCAAGAAGTCATCTTGCCACAAAATCTGATTGTGGAGAAAGGAGGTGAACGCCCGAATCTGGATGTCCCTGACAAGAGGATTAAGGTTCAGCTGCCTGTTCTCGGGAATGGCCTCATTATGAAAATACGCCTCACAGAGGAGGTGTTGATCCCTAGCAGATGCTTCTGTAAAATTTTTGACAAAATCTATCGGGTGTAGTATTGCATGGGGTTTGCCTTCCATGATTGATTTGATCTGAAACCATGTAAGTCGTTCCATAAGGAACAAGGAGTAGTTGCAGGATGGTTTTCTTGTGGCCAATAGATTTTGTATCAAGTCAAATACCAGGGCCATTCTACCTTTCAACTCTTTGTTCTGTATCTGCACGAGCTTCCTATCATGTCTATTCTGAGGCTTCCCAATTTGAGTAGGTATGATTTATCCATATTTGTTTGTGCTCTTGCATAATTTTAGCCTATGTTGCAGCATAATCTTTCTTCCATTTTTGTATTACTACCTTCTCATCCCATGGCTGAGTCTGTGTTTCAGCGTTGCAAGTAGTGGGGTGAGGTAATGTCTAAGTAGATTATTCCATGAAAGTGTGGAGATTGATCTGGCTGGGAGGTGTAAATTCCTCCATAGGCATTGTCTGTACAGCTGTGTTGACAAAAGCAGGGGCTTCATTTGTTGCAATGCAGGGCTCAATATTAATCTTGGGAGGTCCTCCTAGTTCTTGTGTAACAGCTATAGCTGGTTCTTGTGTAACAGTATGTTCTTCCTTTTTGACTATAAAAGTTGAAGGAGTAGGGGGAGCTCCTGACACTGGGACTTGAATTACCTTATAGACTGCTTGATAGTAAATATCCCCACATTGACAACACATATATTCTTTACACAGGCTCTCTGTAGTCCCCTCTGACATGGTTGCTGTGCGATATAGGGTGTACAAATTTAGTTCCTTCTCATATGTTTCCTTTGCCCTGGCTAGTTCTTGCTTGTATGATTCTAGTTCAGACTTTAAAAACTCATTTTCTTCTAAGATAAAGGCCATTGTTGGTTCTGGTTGAGAGGTGACTGGTTCTTGTGTAGCAGTCATAGTCACACTGGCTGGTTTTTGTGGAGCAGCTACAGGATTGGCAGCTGCTTCTTGTGTTTCAGCTTCTTGATGTAAGGAGAGTAGTGTTGCAACACCCTGGACTTCTGATTCCTATATCTCAATGTCAATATCAACAGCTGGTTCTTGTGTTTCAGCTGTAGTTGGTTCTTGTGTGGCAGCTATGGCTGGTTCTTGTGTTTTAGCCCCTGAATGAGTAGCTAGTTCTTGTGTTTCAGCTATAGAATGGGTAGCTGGTTCTTGTGTTTCAACTATGGAATGGGTAGCTGGTTCTTGTGTTTCAGCTACGGAATGGGTAGATGGTTTTTGTGTTTCATCTACTTTATTTGAGACAGATGATGCTGCAACACCCTAGGCATCTGGTTCTTGTGTTTCAGTGCCCGTGGGTGGAATAGGCAAAGATCCCGGGATTTGGGAGGTTGGAGGTGTATGGGGTATTAGTCGGATGGGTTGGGGGTCTAGGGTAGTGAAAATAATAGCTGGTCTTGTTGAGGCCCGTGTTTGATTTCTTTGTAAGAAGGGAGGAAAGAAGGGAATCTTTCGTTTACATGGGGATTTTTCCTCAACGATGGGGTAGGGGGGGTTGTCCAGCTCAGAGTCATCACTTAGAATATGAAGGGTGGGAGTAGATGATTCTGGTAAAGTATGAGGTGAGCTTGGTATGGAAGGGGGGTCAATTGGACTGATTGGTTCCGCAGGGTTTTGGGGTTGTTGTTCCTGGAGGTTTTCAGGAATTTCGGCAGCTGCTTGGGGGTTTATGGGCAGGTTATTTAGTGGAGGGTTTTGTTGGGAAAAACCCCTTTGGATGAGCAGTTGGACAAGACGGTGATGGGTGAGTGAAAGGGTGGGATATTTATCCTTTTTGCAGTAATGCGCCATATTTTTCAGACAACCCAGTCAAATAATAAGGAATATTCACCCGTCTATTATCCATAAATGAGACAACAGAAGAAAGTCATGCTGATAAACTACCTGGTATCGGCCTTCGCAGGTTAAGTAATGTTTGATGAATCTTGCAACTTCTGACCATGGGGTTGGCAATGAGATGAGTTGAACACCCCTACCTTTAAATTCAATTTGTTCTTCTGGCAAGAAGAATTTCTTCTGGGCATTCCGAATGATATGTTTATGGCTGGACATGCTAATGTCGTCGGTAGGGAGGCCTGAGACCTGTGCTATATCCTCTTCTGTTACTGAAATTCGGACCCCTAGAACAACAGAATGGTCTTCCTGAAGGTTTTGAGCAAATTGCAGAACTTGTTGTTCATCATACCTCTGTAGTCTTTGAAAATAACTGAGCCATCCTGCCTGCTGAAAGATTTGATAAGCTACTGGATAATGTTCTAACAGCGCTGTCGTGGTGGGTTCATTCCATATAACAGAGCCTCCCATAGCTACCAGCTTGGTAGAATATAGCATCAAAGAGTTTGAGTAACGGCTTCTGCACAGAGTGAGTTTTCCGAGCGATGGTATGAAAAATGGTGGTAAAATACATGAAAGGGTGGTGAAATAGGAATGGTGGTGGTGAATTCGTGTGAGATGATGGTATAGAAGATTTGATGTGTCCTCCCCTCCCATCAAGTGCAGCTAATAATGATTTCACTCGAGTGGTCATAATGATTTAGAATCTTCTCATTAACTATCGCTTAACTGTATTACATAAAATTTACATACCTCGCCTTACCTTTTGATTCATTTTGCAAACAAAATATCATGTCTATCCATGGTAGTCCTGTAGTGGTCGTGGCGGAGACTTTTGATCTATTAGATGAATTGTATCAAAGATTTGCTAACTGGAAGGACGAACTATAGTATGAGAGCATAAAATCTTGCTGACAGATGATGTTGAAAAGTTGGTGTTTCAACAACAGAAAAGAACGGGGCAAAACAATTGCTAGATGGTGTTGTTTTGGTGATGAGAAAATGTGAAGAACTGCTGAACAATGGTGTTTCAGCAACAGGAAAAATGGGGCTAAACAATTTTTGGACGGTGTTGTTTCATCATTTAAGGGAGTGAAGAATTGTCGGACTGTAGTGTTTTGGCAATAGGGAGAAGGCGAAAAGTTGTTGTGAATGGTGTTTCAGCAATGGGGAAAATGGTGAAACGTTGCTGCCAATGGTGTTTCAGCAACAGAAAAGAAAAGGCGAAACAATTGTTGGACGGTGTTGTTTCTTCTATGGGAAAATGGGGGAAAGTGGTAAAAGGTTGCTGAATAGTGATGGGGGAAATAGGTATGGGGTTGGTGGTAGCAGTGTTTCAGTAATAGAGGAAAGGCAAGAGTGGTGAACAATGGTGTTTCAGTAATGAAGAAGAGGGAACGAATTGCTGACAGTGGTTTTTCAACAACAGAGGAAAGTCAAAAGTGTTGAATAGTGGTGTTTCAGCATCAGGGGAAAGTTGAAAGTGCTGAACAGTGGTGATTCAGCATCAGAGGAAGCTTGTCTCTTTGAAGTAGGATCATCCTTTCCTAGTGGTCTGTGCTTCGATCGAGAATCTGCAAAAATCAATTGTAACATGGTATTTCTTGACAGGGATTATTAGTACATAAAATCTAATATAATACTAAATAAATTAACTAAAAAGAATTAATTGCAATGAGGGGTAGAAACCCCCTCTAAGAAGAGGTAATGGGCGTCTACCATGCATGTGGCCTTAAAATCTTCTTTGGAAATAGGGCACTGGTACAGACGGAGCCGACGGCCATTTACAAGTAATGGAGTTTTGGAGTCATCGATTGTGAGGAGCCTTACTATTCCATTGGGGAAAACAGTGTCTACTTTGTAAGGTCCAAGCCATCTTGTACGCAGTTTCCCTTGAAATTCTTTGAACCAAGAATCATACAATAGGGCCCAATTACCTTTTTGGAACTACTTGTTCTTGATATTTTTGTCATGCCATTTTGATCTTTGTTGTTGAATTATGGTTGTCTGTTGAATGGCATCTAGTCTTTTCTCCTCCAATTCATTAAGCTACTGCAACCTGGCTATCTATGCATCGGTCAAATCAAGGTTGATAGCTAAGGCAGTCCTTAAGGTTTTTATTTCAAATTCCACAGAAAAGACAACACTCTTTCCATAGACTAACTCATAGGGAGAGAATCTTGTAGTATTTCTCCAGGTAGTTCTATAGGCCTATAATGCTTCAGGGAGCCTGTAGGACCAGTCCTTTCTATTTTCCTTCACTGTTTTTGTGAGAATGGATTCTATTACTTTGTTTGTGCTTTCCACCTATCCATTGGCTTGGGGGTGGTATGTTGTAGTCATTCTATGTTGGATATGATATTCTTTAAGGGTGGCTTTGAAACCATGAGAAGTGAAAGGAGGTCCTCCATCTATAACTAATTCTCTTGGCACTCCAAATCTGATGAAGATGTCTTTAAATAAGAAATTTATAACTGCTTCTTCGGTCACTCTGTGAAGTGCTTTGGCTTCCACCCATTTAGTCATGTATTCTGTGCAGACCACTATGTAAACTTTTTGATTGGATGGAGGGTTGATGGGTCCTACAAAATCTAAGGCCCATCTTTCAAATGGTTCAAGTACTATCTTGGGGTTTAATGGCATTTCATCTCTATGATTAGGTTGGCCTACTCTTTGGTAGCTATCACAGGCCCGGACATATTTCTTTGCATCTTTGAAGAGTGAGGGCCAATAATACCCCATCCTGAGAATTTTATGTGTTGTTCTTTTATCAGCAAAATGCCCTCCACAAGGGCCATCATGACAAGATTTTAGCAGATCATACACCTCATCTCCTCTAATACACCTTCGGATTTCTTGATCAGATCCTATATGGAAAAGACACCCACTTATCAAACTATACCGATCACTTTGATGAATGATACTTCTTTTCTCTCGGTGGGTAGGTGTGGTGGTAACTTCCCTGCAACCAAGTAGTTAGCAATGTAGGCATACCAAGGTGAGTGGGCAGAAACTGCAAATAGATATTCATCAAGAAATGAATCATCTATGGGGGTATCATCATTAGGTGTCAATCGAGAAAGGAAATCAACAACTACATTCTCTTTCCCTGGTCTATCTACAATTGTAATATCAAATTCTTGCAATAATATTAGCCATCTGGTGACTCTAGCATTTGTGATAGGTTTGTTCATTAAGTATTTGATAGCTGAGTGATCAGTATGGAAAAAAGTATAATAGCCAGTAATGTAATGTCTAAATTTATTAATTGCATATATAACTGCTAAGAATTCCTTCTCGGTGACTGTATAATTGAGTTCAATAGGGATCATATTCTTACTGATTAAATAGATAGCATAAGGGAGATGATTTTCTTCTTGTCCCAAGACAACTCCTATTGCAGTATCTGAAGCATTAGAGAATATATGAAAGGGAAGTGTCCAATCAGGTCCTCTAAGAATAGGAGTTGTAGATAACTGATGTTTAAGTGTGTTAAATGCTCCCTGGAAAGAATTAGTCCATTTGAATTCAACATCTTTCATCAGTAATACAAACAGGGGAGAAGCTATTTTGGAATTTTTTTTGATAAATCTTTTGTAATATCCAGCATGTCCTAGAAAACTTCTTACCTCTGTTTGGGTTTTGGGAGTAGGAAGATCCTTAATGACTTGTATCTTGGATGGGTCTACTTGAATTCCTTGAGATGAGATATAATGTCCAAGCACTATTCCTTCACTCATCATCATATGGCATTTTTCTGTACTTAAGGAGAGTTGGGCTTGTATGCATCGTTTGAGTACTTTCTCAAGGTTTTGTAGTGCTTCCTGAAAAGAAACCCCATAAGGAGTAAAGTCATGCATGAAGATTTCCATAGAGTCATTAAGCATATCAGAAAAGATCCCTAAAACTGCTCTTTGGAAGGTTGTCGGTGCATTGCATAGTCCAAATGGAAGGACTCTATAAGCAAAGGTTCCCCAAGGACTAGTAAAAGTGGTTTTATCTTGATCTTGAGGTGCAATTTTGATTTGGTTATACCCACTAAAACCATCTAAAAATGAGAAAAATTTCTTCCCTGACAAATTATCTAACACCTGATCAATCAATGGTAATGGAAAGTGATCATTTTGAGTGGCTTTATTTAAAGCTCTATAATCCACACATAATCTCCATTTCCCGTTTTTCTTAGGGACTATTACCAATGGGGAAACCCATTCACTGTCTGATATAGGATAAATAAACCCTGCATTGAGCAATTTTTGAAGTTCTTCTTTGAGGATTTCTCTTAAATTAGGGTTCATTCATCGTTGAGATTGGCAGATTGGCCGGCAATCTTCTTTAATATATATTCGATGAGTACATAATTCAGGAGAGATTCCTTTCATATCTGTGTAATCCCATGCGAATGCTTCTTTATTTTCCAGAAGTAACTTCATTAATTGTTGTGTTTCAACATCTGTCAAATTAGGGTTTATGTTCAGTGTTTTGCCAGGTTCAATTTCTACTGGTATGCTTTTAGAGGAGATGGTGGTAGATGTTTGAGGTTGGCTTTCCGAGTTGAGGTTTTCTTGAGTATCATAATCCAATAGTGCAGTTAGTTGATTATGAGTTTATGGGGTCACAGAGAAGGGTTCGCAAATAAAATTATTAATCACTTCATCCTCAGTGGAGTCTTTTAATCTTAGAGCTTATCCGATAGTCAAAAGAGGTTGAGTAGGTTGATCATCAAAATCTACCCATACAGAATTATCATTATTAATCAGGGGTGTAGCATGAGGGTAGAGGGTAAGATGTTTAGTTTCGTA
>SNQJ01S0077785.1:12595-36360 GCA_010110895.2 Picea sitchensis | reverse complement strand
TGGTTTATGGATAGAGTGATGAATTGTTAGATAACTTTTGATGGTTATATTGGTGTATGTATTTGGTATATGGTTGAGGTACATGTTGGGTGCATGGTTGAGACAAGTAGTTGATGAGTTGGCACATACATGAGGTGTATAGTTTATGATGTTGGTACATCTTGATGAGTCAAGGTTGATGCATGGTTGATGCATGGTACATGTTGGTTCAGGTTATTGGTACATGTTGTTTGGTGCAGGTTGATTGGTACAGGTTGTTGCAGGTTGATTGGTATAGGTTGTTACAGGTTATTGGTACAGGTTGGCAGTGATAGATTGACAGTGGCAGTGGTTGATTTAGGGACAATGATAGGTTGTCTACATTTGGCATTTATATTTCAGGGTGATTGGACGAGGTAAGGATAGGTGGTTGTAGCCACCTTCGGGTTGTAGACGGAGAACTTAGGGGGTTGTGGCCTCCTTATGGTTTTAGCCATAGAATTGGGGAGTTGGAGTTTCCCTTAGGCTGTAGCTCGAGAAACTAGGGGGTTGGAGCCTCCTTCCAGTTGCAGCTGGAAAACAAAGGAAGTTGGTGCTTCCAATGAATGTAATTCTTCAAGACATATAAGAAAAATCCTTATGTGGTTTTCTCTCGCTTTGGATTTCCACGTAAAAACACTGGTGTACTGTGTATGTGTATGATTGCTCATTTGTTCATTTTTTATTTACTCTGCAATTATTGGATGATAATTCTACACTGATATAACACTTGCATTATATGGTTAAAAAGGATTGAATTTCTCTATTACTTATTCATCCCCCCTCTCAGTTATCCAACAAAAGCAATGGAGTATAGAAAAGAAGACAATTGTTGTATCAGATAGAAATAACACGTTTTTTTACATATTGATCCCAGCTCAATCAAAGAGGCATGCAAAGATGAGAATTGGGTCAATGCTATGAATGAAGAATTGGATCAGATTGAAAAAACTCAAACTTGGGAACTGGGTCCAAGACTACAAAATAAGAATGTTATTAGAACTAAATGGGTGTTTAAAAAAAAGTGACTGAGAATGGGAAAGTAATCAGGAACAAATCCAAATTGGTATGTAAAGGGTATGCTCAGGTTGAAGGGGTATAATTTGAAGAAACCTTTGCACCTATGGCCGGATTAGAGGTAATTAGGATGTTCTTAGCCTTTGTCAGCTAAAAAAAATTGAAAGTATACCAGATGGATGTTAAGTCAACATTTCTTAATGGAAACTTAGAAGAGGAAGTCTATATTGAGCAACTAGAAGGATTTCAATTAACTAACAAAGGAGATTATGTTTGTAAACTAAAGAAAACACTCTATGGGATAAAACAAGCACCCAAATCATGGTATGCAAGGCTAGATTCGTATTTACAAGTACAAGGCCTCAAAAGAGGATCAATAAACAACAATCTTTATTGTAAAATTGTTGGTGATAGCATGATTATTGTGGAAGTATATATTGATGATATTATATTTGGGAGTGATGATGAAAAAATGTGTAAGGACTTTGCTAGGAGGATGCAACAAGAATTTGAAATGTTCTTTCTTGGTGAACTGAATTTCTTTCTAGGATTACAAATAGTACAGTCCAAAAGGGGATCTTTTATCCATTAGTCCAAGTATGTTAAAGATATGCTTAAGAAATTCCAGTTAGAGGATTGCAAACCTGTTTGTACACCTATGATAGTAGGATGCAAACTAAGCAAGGAAGATGAGTCCAATGTTGTAGATCCAAAACATTACAGATCAATGACTGGGAGTTTACTCTACATAACCACTTCCATACCTAATGTCAAGCAAGTTGTTGGGATGGTGGCTAGATTCCAATATGCACCAAAATATAGCCATGTTCAAGATGTGAAAATAATCTTTAGGTATTTAAAAGGAACCATAGATCTTGGTTTTTGGTACCCTAGAAAGAATTCATTCTCTTTAAGGGCCTATTCATATGTAGATTGGGCAGGTTGTGTAGATGACAGAAAAAATACAAGTGGAGGAGCATTCTTCTTGGGAGAATCATTGGTAGCTTGGATAATAAAGAAACGATCCTCAATTTCTTTGTCTACCACTGAAGTTGAGTTTATTGCAGCAACAGAATGTTGCACACAAGTGGAATGGATGAAACAAACCTTACAAGACATCAAAATAGTGTTTGCAGAACCCACTACTATCTATTGTGATAATACAAGTGCTATAAGTCTCTCCAAGAACCCTGTCTAGCACTCCAAATCAAAACACATTCCAATAAAATACCACTATCTAAGAGATCAGGCTGAAAATAAGAACATTAAATTGGAATATGTCCCAACACAAGAACAGGTTGTAGATATTTTTACTAAACCCTTAAGAAGAGATGTATTTGAATATCTCAGGCAAAGATTGGGAGTAGTCTCTATTGAAATCTAATATCTCAAGAAACGAATGCATCAATTGGCATCTAATTAGGGGGATACAGTGACCAAAGTCAGGGTGAGTCATTCAACCCTTTTCCCTTGATGTCAAAAGGGGAGAAATGAAAATAGTATTGCCATCAATTCCAAAGAGGGAGATTGTTGGAAATATGGAAATACAGGTTGGCATTGATGACATTGGCATTGGCAATATTAACTCTACTGCAAAATCATGACTGATATAGGGATACTAAGGTTGCATATAGTTAAGACATGTGGATATTATGGTGGCTTTGATGACATTGACAGATGTGAATAACATGATGACATATCTATGTTGACATAGTCATTGATGAGGTAGTATAATGACAAAGCATATGGTTGGCATTGACAGATAAGAAATGTGCATTAAGCATTGTAGTGAGAAGATCATGCCTTAGGGTCTTCAAACTTATTTTCTAGATACTGTGCAAAGAGGTTGTTCCAGCAGCACCAGAGAACATTTTGATAGAAAATGAAAGGGACCAAGGTGGAGAGTTCTCTGTGCATGGCATACCTAGAAGTAGGTTATCCCTAAGCAGTATGTTGGTTCTGTATCTCTATCTTGAGTACTTGACAACTCTACCAAGAAATATCCTATGCTGGAGTTGTCATAACTGTAGGCTCTTTCTGCTCTTATACCATTTGGTGCAAGCAAGAAACAGGCCAATAGAGTACAGTGCAAAAGAAATAACCTGTGGCCTTGCAATCTTGAAGTGCATAACACAACCTAAAGGAAGACCGAGGCTTATAAGTAAAATACAGAATTTGTCACTAATCGAGAAGAAAGAAGAGAATATGGAACTTGCAAAGCTCTTAGATCAAGTGCCAATCCCAATTAAGTAGATTTTGGAAGAGCCCAGCGCAAAGATCAATGTTTTTCTTCAGGATTTAAGCTACTATGGATGGACCTACAATGCCTGAACCTGTGAGTTACATTTGTGGAGATTGTGGAGATGAGAATTCACTAAATCCTGGTGATGTAATTCAATGTAGAGAATGTGGTTATCGCATCCTATACAAGAAACGTACTAGAATAATTGTTCAATATGAAGCTCAATGAGATCATTTTGCAATTTTCACACTGATTATTGAGAGCATGATTTGGAACATTTCTAGATTCGGGGATGAATGAGAATGTAGATTTTGATCTGAAAATATGGAAACTTAAATGTTTTGCTTCAGGCATACATTTCACAACTTAATCTTGAAGGACTTTCTCTCACATCTGACATGGTGTTCATTACTTAGAGTGCAGGCCACCTCATGAGAGCACTTTTTGAGATTGTCCTAAATCCTGGATCGAGCAAGCTTGAACGAATTAGAAATGAATTTACAGTAAAGGTCTATGAAACCCATGCACAATTAGCTATGGAGGCTGGAGACATGCTAGAATACAACCAGTGTCAGTCACAGCTTCAAGGGATATATGTTGAAGGCATTGAGGGTTGTCGTCAATTTGTAGCCTACAAGTTATTATACAGTCGTCTGAACCCAAGAAACAATAGTCATCTTTTGTCTTCAATGGAAAGAAATATGCATAGCACTATAACTATGGCATCAATACAAAAACCTGAACGCAATCAGGGGAAGTGCTTTAAGATTCGATGGGAGCCTTTTGTTGAAGAGAAACCAAACATCATGGTTAATACATTTGGGCCACAGATAAATAATGATGAAGTGTTTACTGTGAAGACTCAACAATCATCCGATCAAGTGATCAACGGTGCTGATTAACTCATTCAGTGGGATTTATCCCACATTGAAAGTGTGAAACGTTTTATGCAGGTTTATATACACTGTCATCACTACACATATTCAACGTGTAGTGTAAAGGTATGGCGTGGGATCTAGGTTCTTGGACTTCATAAAGAACATCATCAGCATGGAGTCCAGGATGACCTATCAGGCCCCCTACCTTTTGAAATAATTTTTTGATGATTGCAGCTCTATGAGACATTCTCCAGCTTGCAAACCTATGAGATGTCGATCATTGCATCTATGAGAGACTTTCTCCAGCTTAAAAACCTGAGAGAAATCCCCTAAGAAGGGTACGTGATTCCTATATGAGACAGAGCTAGAGCGTAGAGATGACCTCCTCCATTCAGAGAGTTGAGAATAACTATGGATGATTATCCTATGGGAAAGGTGATCTATTGAGTTGGAAATCCCTGTGACTGAGCAAAAGGTGAAAATGTGAAATCCCAAAGTGTTGGGTACATCGTCATGAGAACAGAAATGAAGATGATGTATTAGCCCCCTCTGAGAAACAGAGTTGATGAGAAATTCTAGACGACTCTCATGTGGGATGCAGTGGGAAAGAATATCTGTTGAGTGGATGTGCATGTGGACGTTCCTATGGACGAGCATAAGTGAACATGTGAAGAACTGGTTCTTCTATCTAATGAAGTGAGCTAGAGATATGGACATCCCTATGGATGTGCCCCTAGTGGATGAGCACTAGTGGGTGTATCATATCCCTTGTTATATTGTTTAGGAGACAGACCTACCTGTAACCCTAATTGTAATGTAAAGGGTACAGGTCGACCCCACTTTAATGTGATTAGTAATAAATGTAAAAGATAATTAATCTGGTTAATATTAATTATAGTGTGACTTAGAGAGGTCGGTCCTGGTGTTCCAATAGACAATTATTTTGATAGGATAAGTCTAATATAAGTAAAGGAACATTCCCCATTGTGGAATAATATCCTTCACATGAGTTTGGAAATTTCAGCAAGTACATCTACTTGGGAAAAGTGCGCACCTCTCTTGGTCGCTAGTCTTCTAGGGTTTGCAAGCACCCTCTCATGTGCTAGGTTTTCTTGGTGGTGAAGGTATTTCTCTCATCAAATATAGCAAAGGATTTGGCTGGTTTTTCTTCCCTTGTTGAGAAGGGTTTCCCAGGATACTTCTTGTGTTCTTGTGCATGGTGTTTCTTCTTGTGATCTTGGTTGCTGCAACATTATTGGTTAAGGTTAAGTTAAATGTTAAAATGGAATGAACTTCATGCTTAAAATTGTCTATTGAAAAATAAACATGGTATTAGAGCATAGGTCTTGAAGAACCCATTTCACAAACAACTTTCAACTATCCTCTCTCTCTTCTGCAGAAACCGTACAAGCCTCTTAGGGTTCCCAGAAAATCCGTACGACTTGCTCTTCTGGAGGTTTTCAACACTTGGAACTTGGACGTTGGGGATAAAAATGGCATAGGAGTATATGGCCTCCTTCATCACACCTCTAGCAAGCCTCATATCAAATTTCTGATCATTTTGAATTTTTGGCCCTAGGGTTTCTAGGGTTTCGCTAATTTCTGTAGAAATTTCAGTATTAGGGTTTTTGCAACTCATTGAAGGAGCTCTTCAACTCACCAATGTTATCCTATCTTTCAAAGTCTTATTGTTGGCAGTCATAAGTCCAACAAAACCTAAAAGTGCTAGCCTAGCCTAGCCGTTAGGTTTTCTAGCCCAGTTGACAAAGGGTTGTGAAGAATCTAAAATTATGATGAACACAACTATGATGGAAGATAAGCGTGACGGATCAAGCAACTTCAAGTTCCTGGAAGACAAGAATTCAAAGGAAGACTTATTGTGGGTGATACAAAAAGGTGTCACTGTGAAATACCTCCTTCATGAAGATGTCAGAAGACAAAGATCAACCATGTGCCATTGGAGAAATCATATCAACACCCTCAGGTAGGCACTTATATATATATTATTTGTATCATTGTCATGAGGGAAATTGCAGGAGGAAGGAACCTTTTGTTGAATTCATGGATCTAGAGGGATCTCAGTGCATTCAGAGGAACAACACACTCAAGGTGAAGACTCCAAGTTTGATTGTTGTAATTGTCATTCCTCTAACCTATATTTCTAAAGTTCGCTACATTACAAGTAGGTGTTGTAGCTGTGACAACAATACTTAAATTTTTTTAATTCTAGAGATGCACTCATTGTTCTCCTTTAGGAGATATTCTTGTTTTGGTTCCTCTTGTTTTCTTGTTCCAGACAGGTTAACAATAAAGGAAGATGTTTATCCTTCAGAGGGAGCCACTTGACTCAGAGGGAGTGAAAAATAATTGAGAAAGAGGAAGAATAGAACCATCATTGGGGAAACCAATTAAATAATACATGATCAGAATCCTTCTATGATTCTATGGGCAGAAACATACAATGAAATAGTATATGTTTAGAACAAGAGTCTTCACAAGACTTTGAAAAACATAACTCCCGAAGAAGCCTTCACTGGAATGAAGCCTGATATTGAACACTTCAGGCCATTTGGGTGCCCAATATATTTTCATGTACCCAAAGAGATGAAGTCCAAGCTAGATCCTTTAGAAAAAAAGGATACAGTGAATCTTCAAAGACAGTCCAGATCGACATCCCTGGTCAGAGACAGATTGAGACAAGCAGAGACATTGTCCATGAAGAAGAGATAGTCTTTAAAAGATCCAGAGAATCTCAGACGAAGATTGACAGTAGGAGAATACCTTCTCCCCCTTCAACAGTTCATGGGGAGACAAACATTATTCCAGTTGATCAAGTTGCTCCAATTGATATGTTCAGATATATTGCAGTAGGGAATAAAATGCCTACCTAGACTCACTCTGCAAGAGGCAGAGAAACATACAAGCCTCTCAAGGCACATCCCAAGAAATAAAAATATATTTTCGAGCTATCCTTCAGTCATAAGCCACTTCATTAATGTTGAGCCTCCTTGTCTTATAGAAGCAACAGGAGAATAGGTATGGCAAGATGCCATAACAGAAGAATACCAGTATATCTTAAAAAAAAATAAAAAAATTGATGTATAAGATATTATTTAGGGACCAGAAGGGAACTCTATGCTAACTTCCAAGTGGATCTATAAGATCAAGCAAGTAGTTGATGGAAGTGTTGGGAAATAAAAAATGAGATCTATAGCCAGAGGTTTCTCACAAACAGAGGGAGTTGTATATGATGAGACACTTGATCTAGTAAACCTGATACACTTCCATTCGTACTCCCATCCATGACTTGGAAACTATATCAGATAGATATATTCTTGATGAGTTTGGATTTCAACAAGAGTGTTGCTAATCCAAACCTATATTATTACAATGTTGGTGATGAGAGCCTGATTTTGATGACTTATTCAGAAAGACTTGTTTTTGGATACAAGTAATCCTTGACTTCTGAATTCGAGATGAAGAATATGATTATGATGCACTACTTCTTGGGACAAGAAGTATGACAGAGGACCAATGAGATTTTTCTGAGAGAAGGAAAATATACAGTGAAAATATTAAAGAAGTTCAGTATGGCAGAATGGAAAATCCACCGTGATGGATTTAAAGAATAAGATTGATGATGTTTCGGAGAAGACTAATCCACAACTGATTGAATCACTGATGTATCTGGTTAACACCAAACTTGATTCATTCCATCCAGTGAATGTGCTTAGTCATTTCATGAGTCAACCAAGACAGACTCACCAGACAACAACTAAACATGTATTGAGAAATATACGAGGCACAGTTAGATATGGCCTGAGATATGCCTCCAGTGTGAACTTGAGTTTGTAGGATATGCCGATTCAGATTGAGCAGAAAGTATAGTGGACCAGAAGAGCACATATGATTGATGTTCAACTGTGAAGGTTTCCATGGTTTCCCAATGCAGCAAGAAACAAAACTTTGTGGCCTTGAGTACCATAGAGGAAGAGTATATAGCATCGAGTGTTTGAAGAAATGAGGCTTCACAAGCTTCTGACAGATTTACTTGACCATGAGATGGATCCTATGATGATAACCAAGAGTCATGTGTAAAGCTCCTTGAGAACCCAGTGTTTCCTGATGGATCGAAACACGATAAGATGAAATATCCTTATATCAAAGATATGATGTAGAGGAAAATCGTACACATGCAATGCCTTCCTACACATGAGAATATTGCAGACATCTTCACCAAACTAACTTGGTGAAGAATGGCTCCCTAGTTGAGAGGGAGTGTTGATGACTCCAGCCAAGACAAAATTCAAAGTACATTCATGTGAGACTGGGCATGATGAAGAATGCCTCCCTAGATGAGAGGGAGTGTTGATTATTTCAGCTATGTGAGACATTCTATAGCTTACAAACTTGTGAGATGTGGATCATTGTAGCTATGAGTGACTTTATATAACTTACAAACATGAGAGAAAGACCCTAAGTAGGGTACTTGGTTCCTATCTAAGACAAAGCTAGAATGTAGAGATGACCTCCTCCATTCAGAGAGTTGAGAAGAACTCCAGATGATTATCCTGTGGGAAAGGCGATCTTTTGAGTTGGACATGCTTGTGGCTGAGCACAAGGTGAACATGTGAAATCCCAAAGTGTTGGGTGCATCATCATGAGAACATAAATGAATATGATGTATTAGCCTCCTCTGAGCAACAGAGTTGACGAGAAACTCCAGATGAATCCCTAGTGTGATGCAGTGGGAAATAAGATCTGTTGAGTGGACATGCCTATGGACGAGCACAAGTGAATGTGTGAAGAACTGGTTCTTTTGTGTAATGCAATGAGCCAGAGATATGGACATCCCTATGGATGTGCCCCTAGTGGATGAGCACTAGTGGGTGTATTAGATCCCTTGCTATATTGTTCAAGAATCAAACTTTCCTGTAACCCTAATTGTAATGTATAGGGTATAGGTCGGCCCCACCATAATGTGATTAGTAATAAATGTAAAATATAATTAATATGGTTAATATTAATTATAATGTGACTTAGAGAGGTCGGCCCTGGTGTGCCAATAAACACTTTTGTTGATAGGACAAGTCTAATATAAGTAAAGGAAGATTCCTGATTGTGGAATAATATCCTTCACATGAGTTTGGAAATTTCAGCAAGTACATCTACTTGGGAAAAGTGTGCACCTCTCTTGGTTGCTAGTCTTCTAGGGTTTGCAAACACCCTCTTGTGTGCTAGGTTTTCTTGGTGGTGAAGGTCTTTCTCTTGAAGAATATAACAAAGGATTTGGTTGGGTTTTCTTCCCTTGTTGAGAAGGGTTTCCTAGGATACTTCTTGTGTTCTTGTGCATGGTGTTTCTTCTTGTGATCTTGGTTGCTGCAACATTATTGGTTATGGTTAAGTTAAATGCTAAAATGGAATGAAATTCATGCTTAACCTTGTCTATTGAAAAATCAACAGAAGCAATAACAAACTTTGATCTACCGAGAAGATAATCTCGTCCATTGGATAAATATTTTTTACACTGTTGGCATGACAGTCATATGAGTGATCGTGGGCTTAGGAGCATTCGTTATTTCAGTTGGTGGTGAGACTGCCAATTTTATCGAAGTATTTAGCATAATGCCAAATCTGGAGGATCATCAAGTTCTCTACCAAGTGAATAAACATTCATATGTTGAGACCGCTATTCTTGTCGGAGTTTTTGGCATACTGCCAATCGTGGAGTTTTGCCAAAACTAGTTAAAGACCTGCACAACACAAACACAAAGACAATGACTCAAATAAACATTACATTATTTAATGAAATCCCTGGTTTGATAACTACAATTCATAACTGATATTAAAATAATAATGCTTAAATCCTGAAAGTATCGATTTAATGATGCATTGTGACGTTTATTAAATATTTTCATTACACATTAACACAGTCATTAGATTTGAGATATAGATCGAAGAGATGTGTGGTTATGAAAAGTCATGTTAATGACTGTGTTACTTAAAAAAAGGTTGTGTAATATTAAATGAACATACATGTTGTTTATGAAGAGTTGTTTTGAAAAGTTTAAGGACTTATAAGTATGCTAAGATGTGAATGAGAAAGGTGTCTGTCAAAGAATTATTGAATATCAAGAACTAAAGGAGACAGAGTAACAACTATGAAACCCAATGTTTGGTATAAAAGACCATTACTGGATTGCATATCCTATTTCCAGATTGATGAACAAAGGTTGGCAGGGAGGTGCAAGGACAGGTTGGAGCCTGTAGGGGAGTAGGTGCTTCCTTGTTAGTTGTAGCTGACTAAATAGGGGGTTGTACCCTCCTACCAGTTGGAGCTACTGAATAAGGGGTGTGGGTGCATCCTGAATAGTGGGTGTTGATCTAAAGAGGAAGAACATCTTCCTTCTATTGTAACTTGTAAAACCGAATTTTGTAGTTAATAGAAAAGTGTTTTTGGTTTTCCCAATTGGGTTCAACGATAAAACATTGTGTCCAAATTTTGTTTGCATTGACAAAAGTAAAAAATTTGATAAAGTTATTGTGTCACTGATTCACCCCCCCCTCTCAGTGACAAGATCTGATCCTTTAGGCTAGACAGGTTTCCAAAGGACTTCATCAGATCCATAAATATTTCTACATCTTCATGAAGAATTTTAGTGAGTAGAAGTTTCAGACTTTGTAGGATCATCTTGGAGTGAAGAACATAGTTGCCTAGCAACTTCCTTTTCTTCTTTTGATGCATTGTCTTTTGAGGGGGGGGGGTTCCCATGTGGTTTTCCCTCTTTCCTCATTTTTTATTTGGTGTTAATTAGTAGCATTGTACATGAGTACCTAATATGGCCTAGTTGTCGAGACTCATTTTTTTTATTACTCCATAGTGATGTTCAGTGGGGGGTGTTGGATATATTTCTATTTTCTACTCACTAGTTCACTATTAGTTAACTAGAGCTAGTCCTATTTTAGACCATCACTATTATGCATGCATTCCTAGGAAAAACTCACTGCTAGTTCAATTTTCCTAATTATGGAATGTTATGTCCTATATGACTGTGTATCACTCATTCATTCATTATTCAATCATTGATCAACTCATTGTGTATTCACTCATTCAATCATTATTCAATCATTGATAAGCTTTTTTTGTACTTTATTTAGCTAGGTCTCCTGTGCAGGCTTCTATGAAACATTGACAAAATATGCATAACATATTTCCTCTCCGAGGCCATGATCTGAAGAAAGAAATAAAGAATTTTTCATTAACAAATTATGAAAGCAGTTAACCTACAATGAACCTAACATTGACAAAGAGGATAATTTGAAGGAATAGAACGGCTAGGATTACATAGATCTATGATGGGACTAATCCAATTTATGCAGCCGTAGCCTATGAGATATTAAAGTAGAGAAAATCCATAATTAACTCAAATTTGGGATTTGATTTCTTAATGTCCAACAACCCATAGTACATTAATACTAGTTTTCTAGGAGAATCATGATGTTTCTATTCCCTTACAATTTTAATAGATCGATAAGTCATTTGAATTGATTATTTTAATTTTATTTGTGACTTGAATATTTGAATTATGGATGAAAGGTTTAGGAATGAATGAATGTATTTTTCAAGGTGCATATGTATAAAATTATTGTTTTGTTTATGGCGGGAACTTTCAATCCTTGAGCATGTAATAGACATCCAATCACTCGCAAGGAATCCGCCAATATTGAAATCTCCAAAAATATAACAATCGTACAAATTAATTAAGAAACATTATGCATTAAACAAAGTAAAATTAAATGTGTGTGTGTGTTTATTTATATATTAGTTATTTTTTTTTTAATTAAGGTCGGAAAAGATTTGACACATCAAGATGCAATTTTTAGTTGAAAGTTGTCATTCCATTTAATTTTTAAATTATTTGGGCTACAACTATTGTACAATGGATAAAACTTACTTGGTGTATATGTCGGAAGATGCAATACCTTATATGGAACTTTCTAATACTTTTCACCCATAAATTTAAAACCCTCAGTATGTGTGTGAATTTATAATTTAGAAATTTTCCATAGCATGTGTGAGAATTTATATTTTTGAAATTTCCAAGCATGTATGTAAATTTATATCTTTGTAATTTATAGTAGAATACACAAGTGAGAAATAAGGACATATATATTATGGATATTCCTCTAACTCAGAAGGTTTGTATATGATGTAGCTTAAAGTGGAAAATTAAATAAAATAACATATTTTTTGAGGTACAATAACATATTTTTCGAGATAAAATAACATATTTTTATAACGTAAAAGTATGCATTTGGTTTGTAAGAAATAAGTACACTAACATATCTTCCCACTTCCCATAAAAATTGACATAATCAATGCATCTGGTGAATGAGAAATACAATACAAAATATACTTGTAACACAAAGCAAGAGTAGTAAAAATCAGGTGACTTCAACCTATGTTTGATTATTATCTCACCAAAATGTTTTTACAATATATTAAGATTATATGGAAGTTTGTCTATACAAATGATAAATAAATAAATTAATTACTTTCATTCACAATTTGGGTGGTTACTTATTTGTAAACTTTAACCTGTGTTTGTTAATGCCAATGAAGAAGATAAACACTTACTGACTAATTAACTTATGCAGCTCAAGCATGATATATGAAACTAAGATAAAAACTATAATTAACCTAAAATTTGGCTATGATTTCATTTATGGAAAAATAACTAGTTGTTCATTGCTCTACGCCTTTAATACACTAATGAGTCATTTGAAGTGATGATTTTGGTTGTCTACGATTCAAATATTTCAATTGTGGTTGAAAGATTTATGGAGGAATGATTGTATTTTAGATAAGTAGAAACCAAAAACTTAATACTCTCACATAATCCTTGAAGAATGAAGTAGGGACAGTAGAATGGTGCACATCCATACAATTAGCGTTGTGTTGTGGACCCAAAAAAAACCCTTTACTTTTTCTTTTACAAGTGAAAGAAAAGGGGACCCCTACTAAAATTTTAAGCCTATTTCCTAATCCTCTACTACTCGAGTCTGATGTTATTTCTTTGCCTACTTTGAGGCACTTGAGGTTTGGTCTTGGTTGATGATTGTTTTGATGGAGGTTTATTATCCCTTTAGATCTTATGATTTCAAATGTATTCATGATTCTTAGTTTACCTATGATGTTTCAATGGAATTCATATGAGTGGTTGACACATTGTCTTCCTACCTTATATAGTTTCCCAAGTGTTTAATGATTTTATATGGTTTCAAGGTTTGATGATCTAGTATATGTCGTGATTGAGTTTGATGTACATTGTTAATTATTTCCCTGAATGACTTATTCAAAGCTTGCTAGCATATGGTGCTTAACATCTTCACCTTTATACTCATATATTGGACAACCCTTAACTTGATTCATAAGGTCATTAATCCTTTCTATGTGTTGGAGATTAGATTCATGCAAATTTCATGATAGTTTTAATACAAATCATTGATGATTGAATTTGATAAACCTATCATCTTCATGCTTTTCAAAATATAGACTTATTCATGAGTTTTCTTAAAGACAGGGAAATATAATGTTTTAGATATATTGGTGAATGTCCTCTTAATCACATAATTGATTTCTTCTCCTTTTTTGGTTGCAGGAACAAGTTAGCATGATATCCTTTCTTCATGATTGCTCCAACCTTGAGATGCATGTGGGGGAATAATTTTATCTTCTTCCCATTTTATCCCTCCTTTTCTCTATCGATATTTCCCTCTCTTTTCTTCTATTATTTTCACTAAATAAATCTCATAGTTGGATTCTTCTCATCGAAATATTTCCAACTACTGTAACCATACTTAAATCTGAGTTTCGGATCAAAATTTATGGTCTCCCAAAGTTTCCTAAGAAAAATCTCACCTTTCCCACCTCCCTACCACGCGACATCCATGCGGCCCCCTCTCTCCTTTGCCATCCATTGCAGTGCTAATATCACTAATGTGGTACCCACCACCCTCCTCTTCGTCATCGGTTTTACCCATGGTCCACTTCCCTCTTTCCCAACCAATTCACTGACAACGACGCCCTCCACTTTATCATCATCAGGACTCCATTTATCCTAGACTTCGTACTCTACTCCATCCCGAGGATGACACCCTCCTTCAATATATCCAATGGCCTTCGGGAGTTGGAGATCGATGGCCATGATCTCATAGGTGCCTCAGAGCTAGCCGACAGTTAACCCTCACCTAGAAATCAATGCCAACCTATCTTAGATCCCATGCAATCATAAGCTGCCACATGTCACCCCTTAGGAAACGCTAACTTCCATGTTCACATCCTAGTAACCTTGAATAGTTAATGTAAATAATTTTAGTATTTATTATTTGTGATTTTTGATTTTCATTATTTAAAAAAAAAAGAAGAAAAATTGGAAAAAAACCATGCTACAAGCCATCAGTCCCATACCGCTCAGGCTCTTTTCCAACTATCCATAGGGACTGGACCATGTCATCACTAAGTGTTGATATCTTATGCAGGTGGGATTCCTCTTATTGCAGGTTCAAAGATCAATGGTCCAGATTAATCCACAGGCTCGATCAATGGTTGTTGAGTGATGATTTTCAAACGACCATAACTTTTGCTACATGTGTCAGAATGAGGCCCCCGATTGGAAAGGTATCGGAAAGAACAATGCAGTAGTACAGGTATCCAAGCCATAAAATTGACAGAGGATGATATAAATGCATAAAACTACATACCATGAATTTGGAGAAAAAAATGGATGTGCCAACTTCAAACAATTGTATTTGGAGCTACGAGTAACGAAATCAAGACTGGGAGGGATATATGGGAATATGGAGGAGAGAATAATAGGCTAGGATAATAAGTGTTGGATAATGTTGAGCATAAAAGGTCTGAAAATGAAAAACGTAGAAGGAAACCGAATTTGGATGAAGAGCCCACTATGCAAACTTCAAACAATTATATATCAAGCTACAGGCAACGAAATCAAGCCATCAATAGCTCGATGGAAAGATGAGACATAGGAGAATAATCCAGAATGATTTCATGCAGCAGAATAGAGCCATCAATTCCCAAAATGACACAATAAATTAATAAAATGACCCAACAGACAGAGTGGATAATAAATTTAAATAGATATCAATTGTAAACTTCTATAGGGAGAATGTAACCACCCACGATTCTCTTCAGCTCCCATTTGTAACTCCCACATCTACATTTTCAAAATGCAAGAGAAATTTGAAATGTGAAATGTGAAAAAAGACAAAATTAGAGGAAAATGAAATGAATGGTCATGAGAGATGAGAGTCTCTCTCTTGTTTTATAAAAGAGAGCTAGTTGAATCTAATATTGACTTTTTCCCTGAGGATTAAAGAGCAAGAGGAATTTCGAAAATCTATGATATTGATGGGTGCATTGCAGACTATTCTTTATGCATTTATGTTTTAGCTGAGTAGATAGGATTATGTTATATGAATTTTTTTTGCACTTTGTTTTGTTTTCTTATGTTGTCACATGTTTTCTTGTGGGTACAAAATTGATGTTATAAATGTATTGTTCAACTATTTGTTTGTATATCTGTAGCATTATTGTTTTCATATATCATTAGAATACATGATCGTTTTCTGTTTCTGATGGTGTTATATTTATTTGTACTCATTCTTTAGTTTTATTATGGGTATAGGTCAGAATTAGTTAGATTAGATTAGTTTTCTTACAGATAGATTAGAATTAGGATTATTTAAAATTCTTTGGGGGGGGAGTCTATTGTATTTATCCTCTTATTTATTTTAATTATAAGTGGCAGCAGGGCCCATAAACTCATGAGAAACACTAGACCAAACGAGAGTATATCTGATTGGGACATGCCGTTGGGTGTTTTCCTTTATCTGTTTGACAAGCCATTCGGACCCGCTAACAAAAATGGCACTAGAAGGAGGGCCAGATGACAAGTTGAGCATGTGGAGTCGTTTGTGTTAATTTTTGTTTTAATTTACTAATTGATCCATCCCATATCCCTTTATGGAGGTTTTTTTCTAGTACTATACCTCCCAAACCTCCTAGAAATATTTTACATTTCTTTTCACAACTTAGATTTGATTGCGAGAGTGAAATCTCTGCATCTGAACATGCTTTACATTTTTTGAAATTTTGTTGTTCTCACAATATTAGTGATATAAATACCATTTTCAATTTGTTCATTCTCACTTTTGTAGGTCGGGTTAAGATTTGGTGCGAGACTTTGTCGAACGCCTCTATTCACACATGGGAACAATTTATACGTGAATTTTTGCATGCTTTCGAGAACTATGATTATGATAATTTGTGTGTAGACATTTTAGAGATTAAGAAGAATGAAAATGATTCTCTTGAAGATTTTTTTTATCAAATTTACTCATCTTTGTTGTATATTTCCTTTGGATGATAGGCCCTCTAACAATGATTTGATTTCCTAATTAGTTTCTCTTGCTAATGAAACATATGAACCACTGAATGAAAAGTCTAAATCACGTTTTAATCTTTCTTCACATGATGATTTGGATTTAAATGAAAAAGTTGAAAATACTAATGGTTTAGATGGACTTCATATGTCTGGATCTTTCTTTACTGTGGGGGATATAAATCAATAGATAATTTTTTTTCCGGAAGAAATATATGTATCCTCTCATCACTCCATTCCCCCTTTCTTTCTTTGTGATGAAAAAGAGACTTCTTGAGTTGTAAATTCAAGTCCAATTTTTTCTGTAGCTACCCAAGAGGAGGATTTTCCTATTGATAATGGGATACTTCGGGTGACACTGATGGTTATGTCAGGCTCTCATTATCCTCTCTTTTCTTTTCCATCACAAGAAATGGAGGAGGCAGCTATGGAGAAAAACTTGAAAGTTGATCATTTTGTTAATGAAGAAAATCTAGACACACTTAAAATAAATTTGTTCTCACACTTGGATAATTTGAAATTAATTTATGTTGATTTGGATTGTCCTGATATTTCAAATTCTCGTAGTTCAATTGACATAGAGAAATATTGTTTTCCTATTACTTATAGTTCATTTATTGAAACCTCTTGTTCTAATGACTCTTATGACTTGCTTCTCTCTTCTAACCATGAATATGCTTTGAAATATATTTCATATTCTCATATGGTGCAGGAGCAAGATAACCATGTTGATTTTTTCACTTCAGGAGAAGAAACAAGCATGCAGGACATACCTCTTCTATCTCAGCAATATACTTTTAACTTGGAAGAGGAAAACCATCTTGAGAAAGAACGTGTTGATTGTGAAACCATGCCTAGTGTAGAGCCCACCAATTCACAATCATCCAATGATTTTTTTAAAGAGGAGAAACTACCATTCAGGGAGTCACTTTCTGAAAAATTTTCTTGTTCTAGAGAATCTTTAATGTCTCTTAATTCTTCCACTTATTTTGATTTGTATCCTTATCTCTTTAATGGTTTGACTTTGCAGGAAACCACCCTCCATCTGACTCAAATAGACCCAATGGGACTGACTTCTTTTGATATACTTGATGGAGGCAATGTACATATGGAAGATAGAGAGGATGAGTCCTATTCCCATGAATGAATCAAAACTAAGCCTTATCAACCTTTTTCATGGGATAAAGGGAATGCTATAGTAGATGTATATCAGACCGTGTCTTCTTCTTTTTCATCTTCATTTTTTTTTATCAATAGTGAATCTTCTTGTTCAAGTATCCATTTCCCTTATATTGTTGATACTAGTGGATCGCACCATTGTCTTGAAATTACTTCTCATACCATGTTGGATGCTTGTGTATGTATATCATTTGTTTCCACTAATTTGTCTCAAGCTAATGGTTACTTGAAGTGTGAGTCTAGGGAGACTTGCCAAGATAATGTGGCACTTCGGTCTATGCCAATGATTATGTTGTGCCCTAATTATTTTGGTTTTTCTTCAGGGATAAACAACTTTATTGTCATGAATATTATCTCACCGAGCACAACTCACACATATTCTATCCATGGTTCTCATTTTATATGCCACTTTCCATTGAACTCCCTCCACCAATTCTATGGTAGTCATGGTACATTTTACATAGAATTGAAGCATGGTTGGAGAGATCTTACTTGGATAGACTTCCCATGAATTATCAATATGAAAATTTTAATATGATGGATAGAGTTTATCATGAGTTAATTCTTCCTACTTTTAGTGGATCCTTATTCCAGGCCCTGTCACTAATCTTTTGTCTTGAACATGTGTATGCAGGCTTGGGATTACTTGGATGGATACATTGGAATTATGACTTTACATAGTTCATTTTTCAACCATTGTAGTGTAGAGTAGGAGTAGGGTAGAATAGTATAGTGTCTTTCATTTGCAAAGTTTAGCTTTTCTTTCTATTTTTTTTTAAATTAGTTTTATGTTTGCATTCTATTTTCATTACCGTTGGCTGATAAATAAATGAATTATTAGCAGAGGTGGAAATAAATAAAAGGATTGCACATTAATTTTCCCTTGATTGGATTTTTCAATGTAATCTTGATATAGTGAAAATTTACTTCATCTCATTCTCAATTTTTTCTATGTGCTGGGTAATTTTCAGATCGCTGATTTTTATGCTTGATCACCGTGTCTAATATTTTTTAAGCATTGGGTTATCTTGCAAGTGAGATATTTTAAAATGATATTATTTTTTCTCTCTTGTAATGAAAGTGGACAAATAGGCTTTTCCCATACTCATATCGACTGTTGGCCCTCGACCAAGTTTTGAGGAAACGTTGGTCATGTTTGAACATTTTTGGGACTTCGACAAGCTGGTCAAACATGGAGCGCCTAGGTGAAGCAGAGATCACAGTATCTCACCCATTTTGAGGGATTTTTGGGCTTTTTAGGGTTTATGTAATGGGTATGGGATGTCGGCCCATGGGTTTACCCATTCTTAGGCCTTTATGTAATGTATAGATAAGTAGCTAGGTGATGTATGTAGGGGTGTATGTGAAGAGTCTAAGAGGTCATTGGCTTAGTGCATGACTAGAGTATGTTAAGACTTGCATAGCTAAGTGCAAGTGATTGTAAAAGGCTTTGTGTGCAGACTATGTAAAACTTTGTGCCCTAATTTGGGGAAGGAGGATGTGGCAAGGTGTGCGCAGATCTCCTATCCTTTGCGGAGTCATCTCTGTGGCTTGGTGCATGTAAGAAGATTGAAAGAGACTAATAAAGAAGAAGAAGAGTTGGTGGACATAGCCCCACATTGGGGTGAACCATGTATATCCTGTGTTGATGTGATTTGTGCAATGATGTTCATGTTATTTATGTATCTATTTTCTTAGTGCATTGTTCTTGATGTATGATAGATAGATCTATGAATGCTTAGTGCTTTATGATGTGAATGGATGTTAGATATGAGTTAATGCTATGTGCTAACTAGTTGGAAAGTACTTGGTTATGGTTGTTACTGCGTTGTTCTGTAATTAGGGTTTCATCTACGATGTGAATGGGATTTATGAACTGATGCATATTGACCAGATAAGTGCTCTGTTAAGTGTTGGAATCACAAATCTATGTCCCATCTTGGTTGTAGACACCTGAGTCCTACAACCCACCCTGCCTCTACCTCGGGTGAGACTTCATCTTCTTCGCAGGGGTTGTCGAAAGGGTTGGTAGTTAAGGTTTTGTTGGTGTGTTGTTGAAGCATTGAACCCTGGGCTTTCCCATGTGCCAACAAATGGTTCCATTGTCAGGACCTGAAACTGTGATTGTTGGGAACTAAAGAAAAGAGAAAGCTCTGTGTGTAGATCTATTTTTGTGGTGCACAGTACTCTACTTGACTTGCAAAGCTTTTTGTTGAGAAAGAGAAGTTTGATCTAAAGAAAAAGGGTAAGATCTTAAAGCTTTGTTCTCTGGTAGAGGTAAGATAAGTGGAAACGTTTGCTTCGGAAATATGAATCTAGGTATGTTTGATAGATTTTGTCCTAGTCTGAAAACTAGGACACGGCTAGAAGAAAGCGTTGATCTAAATAAATTTGATAGAGATAGTGAAAGATATGTTATTCCTATGCATAGAAATAATTTTTGGACTAACAAGTGGATGCAGGAACCCAAAAATAATTTTTGTAGATTGCAGGTCCATCACTATGATCCCAGTGTGTAGTACAGGAAAGGTTGGGGATCATTTAAAAGAAAGAGAGGATTGACACTGTTTTATAACTGCAGAAGGCTGAGACATCTTGCTAAGGAATTCCCTACTACAGGTCCTATTTGTCTCTGTTGTAAAGCTATTTGTCACAGAGTTGAGGATTTCCCTAGAATGATTGCCAAAGTTGAAAAAATGAACATGAGACAAGAAAACTGTAAAGAAGGTCAAGAGAATAAGGATACATTAGAAAACCGGAAAGAATCAGAGACTATGTTATTACAGATGAAAGAAACACTGAATGATCATAGATACATCAGTTTACCAGAGATCTTAAAAGAGAAGCAGTGCATAGAAACTAGAATAGGAGACCTTGACATAGACTGTATCTTGGATGAGGAAACACGAGTGAATATTCTGCCAGAAAGAACTTGGGAAATTTTGGGAAAAACTGTTATAGTACCTTCTTTGGGAAGGATAGGATTGTTTAAAAGAAAGATGATAACCGTATGTAGAAGAATTACTAATGTACCTATGATTGCTCATGGAACATCGACCGAAGAAGAATTTGAAGTCATTAAGTCTGTTGAGAAAAGTGCCCCTTTTGCACTTTTGTTAGGAAATGCTTGGATTGAGAAAGATCAAATCCAAAGGAAAGCAGAGGAGGAAGCTACATAACAGAAAAAGAAAGAATTAAGGGACTTCATAGCCAAGAAAATAGCGTGACTAATAGAAGAACAAGAGGATAAGTCGAAGCAATAGAGGACCAAAGAATTAGTTGTAGAAGTTGGAAGAACACAAGAAGACTTAAAGAACCTATCCATACAGGAGAGAAGATCATCCACCCCGGAAATAGTAAGAGAAGAGGTATTACACTCAAACCCTTTGAAAGACCCTCAGCAGTGAGAAGTTACAATGCTAAAGGAAGAAAATAATAAGAATGGAAAGAGGAATCCAAAGACTCAAATCAGAGGAAAGAAGGCCATAAATCTCAGTAAGAAGAAAGTAAAGCTATAAAAACTACAGGAAGTTCCAGACAAGACTTTGCAGAAGGTAGGCTTACAGAACTTGAACCTCGTTGGAATAACAGAACCACACAGAATGGCACTTCACCACGATGAAGATATATGACTGCTGGAGGCATACCAACCATTAGAATGATGCTACAGAATGGCTAGAAACATAGTTATTGCTGGAAGGATCGCCATTGCACCAATGAGACCATGCCATAACAGATGGAATCATATTGATTAAGGCAATTCGACCTATTGAAGGAATACATTATGACGTTTCTTATTTAACCCGTCGAATGCCACACCGTGACCACTTTTTTCAAATTGGTATATTCACACTAATAGAGAATAAATCACATACCGTTCTGTGCTTTCTAGACCTCTCCATTGATTCGATTACCTTAAGTGATTGTTTTCCTACCCGATCCTCGTGACTACAAGTGTGAATGTCGGGTGAGCATAATGCGCTAGAGAAGTTTGTAGAGGATATCTTGATCGACCTCATGGCTGAGAAATTCATGTCTATAGGAATACAGGCATCGTTGATGGGTGGATTGCAAGCATCCCACACGAATGGATGTTGATCTATTCCATTTCGAACCGTGACTGAGAAAAGGAGAAAGCACCGCGACGATCTGGCGAACGCAAAGCAGATCCCGTTGATCTTGCCAGAATACATCCTACCTTTGGATGGCATGGTTAGTCATGACAACATCCCACATTATTTCGAGTACACGCTAATCAGTGCGTACCTCCCAAAGGGGATACGTGCAGTCGAACCGCAGTTGGGACTGATCCTAGCCCTCAAGATCAACGACTTCAACCTTGGAGATCGGAAGAATTATGCAATGCTCGCACTGCATAGATACCTGATGAAGATGACCAAGAAGAAGCCCAAGATAGTTCCCCAGCCGTGGATTAAGGCGATCACGAGATAGACAATCCTCAACGTGATGAAGACACCCCACTTCAGCAAACATCGAGAGGTTAACGTGTGAGTTAAACTCCTCTTGTCATGATACCATGGAGGCTATATTTGGTTGGATAGGTGCATCATTGTGGATCCAGTGCTGATCCATCTCATCACTGGATTGAGTATGCAAGGACCAGACCCTCACCAATTCTACCCAGAGAAGGCGTCAGATTGGTCCCTAGCACAGCGCATCAAGGAGGCGTATGGCGATTTGGAGAAGGGGAAACGAGGCTACAAGGTAGCCTCCATCCAGGATGGGGCAGTGTGCCTAGCTTATCAACTTATATTAGGCAAGATCATTTGAAATAACTATCCTACACAAGTCACAGGATTCATAGTTGATGATCAGAATCTGGACCAGGGGTCAAAAATTTGCTCAATTTTCAAAGTGCTCGGAATGCGACGAAAATGGTGCCATTGCGTCCGTCTCGTTCTCCTGATTCCGGCAGTATATTTATTTTCGCAAACGGAGTCCGTATGGAGAAGTTATCGAGGTCTGTTCGCCGAGCCAAACAGGGAAAAAAAAATGATGCTGACTGGGCAGGCCGTACAGCTGACGTGTGCTGACCGTACAGCGCTGACGTGGCACACGTGGTAGGTGACTTGGCAGTTTGATGACGTGGCGAGTTGTGATTGGTTGACAGGTGGACGAATCACGTTTTGACACGTGGCATCAGTTTGGCGTATTGAAAGGTGCCACGTGGCCCAATTAAGGGCTGCCACGTGGCACCCATTTATTGGCTGTTGGTATTGTTTTGTTGATTAAAATTATTTGGAGGCCGCGAGGTTCGACCCCCGAACCTCCCCTCTTTGCAACGACTTCACATACTCGCGCTAGCCATTAATCCGCTCGTTGTTTCTTATTAGATATACGGGTTTATAAATATTTAATGTGGTAATTTGAAATGAGTGGCGGGGGTTCCGTCCAGGGCGTAGCCCCGGCCCGAGGTTCTATCGGACCCATATAACCATGCCAAAGCCTTGTGCGCGGGAGTATGTTCCACGGCGCTAGCCCGTGGACGGGTGGTCTATTACATATGACCATGTATTAAATCGCGGGTTTTTTATGGTTCCATTGTTTTAAATATAACACATATATATTTTGGCCATTCGCGCGTGGTGTGCTGGGGTCGAGCCCTCGGTTTTGGGCGCCCATACAGGTGACCGTGTTTATATTTGCGCGGGGGTGTATTAAAAATAAGCCCGGTTCCATTGTGTTTGTATTACACATTTAAATGGCTGTTGCGCGCGGTTTGGTATTTACAGCGCGGGAATTTTGTTATATTGGAACCCGGTTCCATTGGTTAATATATGACCATTTATATAAACACGCTCGGGGGTGTGTTCAAATAACCCACGGGGTTAACATTTTATGCCACGGTTTTATTACCAAAAACATGTGACCAAACGTTATATGCATTTGCGCGTGCGTTTGGGTTTTTATTTTATTGTGGTTTTTAAAACGGTCAATGCAACC
>SNQJ01S0077785.1:0-12491 GCA_010110895.2 Picea sitchensis | reverse complement strand
CATGCGCCCAACACCTCCGCCCTCGGGGGTCTTATGTTCGTTAACCGTTCGACATTTTGACGCGTTTTGCGGGACGCGCGTGGAGGCTGAGTTTTTTGACCGAAACCGCTCAGAAGCCAGGTTCATTCTTCCACAGGTGCGAAATGGCGAACAGGTTGCAGAGCTTGAAGGGGAAAAATGGCAGAAGCCATAACTTGATGAGTTTTTGACCAAATCAGGTGCTGTAAAAGCCCAGCTAGGGGTTTTTGGACGTTCTGAGTCCATTGGCACAACTTTCACAGGCATTTGAAGACTTCTGATGCAGGTTTTTAGCCAGTGAATTTTGAGGAAGCTCCATGAAGCTTAAAGCCCTCATTGTTTGAGGCATTGCTCAGATGAGCACTTATCCATTTTCTGAGACTGAATAGTCATTTCTGACTGTTTATTATGCTCTGAACACATTGGGACAGGTTTCAGATTCATTGGAGGACTTCTACAGGAATTTTTGCTCCATTGAAGCTCAGGGAAGCTTGGAGGCCATTTGTAGAAGAGGTCATTGCTGGATGAGACAAGATCCATTTGCAGAGTTTTTACAGTCAAATTTGGGGTTTTTATGTATTCTGAATCCAATGGTACAGTCTGTAAAACCATTGGAGTTGAGCAGCATCTTGTAAAAGAACATTTGACAACTAATCCCAAAGAGCCAAGTCCATTGAAGGAGGCTCAAGGAGATGTAGCCCAGAGAGGGGTGAACTCCTTTATCATCTTGTTGTTGTTGTGAGTTTGCTGTGTTATTTGCTGCACTTTACATTGCTGTGTATATGTTTATAACACATGTTTAACCTTTTAAAACAACATTCCTCACACATGCACATTGCAAAGAAGAAGCAAGAACTTAAACACATAAACTATCTTGCCTATTTTAACACATGAAGCAAGGTCCTGTTAAGGTTTTATTTTATGAGATAGAGGGTGCTTGCATAGCATAACAAGTCAGCCTTCTATTTTCAGATCAGTTGACCTCGCAGGGAAGTGTGTCGAAGGAATGCAGATGAACTAGGAAAGTTACCTCGTCAATGAGTTGGAGAATGACTTTCGCAAAGCACTGGAACAAGGCTATGAATTTCACTTCAGTTGGTTGTTGATTCTCATTGCATTTGTTGCTTGGGAGATGTCGGAGGGAGAGACATTCCCGGAAGTCGATCCATTGGAGCCATTGGCCGCGAGGTTCACCACCTTGTGGTATACGAATGATATGGTGAAGAAGTGGCAATCAAATGCAGTGTTCCATGCTTACTACCTACAGCTCAAGTGCACCATTAAATCATTCCCCCAAATGACCTTGAACACCTTGCATACATACAGGCCACTAGCTAAGTTCTGCGCAGACCGACACTTCATTTACATCACTGCGCGCATGAACGAAACTAAGGAGGAGTTGCAGTCTTACTATAAGTTGACCGATGAAGACATGGAGGAGATAACCAAGGAATGTCCATCTGAATTCCTTGTACCAGACGAGGATACAAAACTCTCCAACCCTGACATCATCGGAATCCCTTTGGTCACCCGGACTGAGTATGACAGACCAAACAGTGCAAAGAAAAATAAGAAAAAGGAGGAAGTGCAGGACATAGACAGTGAGGAGAAGGACAACGCATCAGAGGAAACTACGCCTGACTCACCTACAGAAGGAGGAGGCGATGAACTAAACCAAGAGGAGGAAGAGGAAGAAGACAAGCAAGAAAAGGGAGAAAAGGATCCCCTTACATAGGTCGAGAAATCAAAGAAAAGGAAGGTTTCTCTGCAGAAACCCTTAGCACAGAAGAAGACCCAAGCCAATAAGCCTCAATCACAGAATGTCCTCACAGTGGATGATATCCAGCTCATCATCATAGTTGTAGAAGATGCCTCAGAGGATATTCTGCAGAGACATGAAGCGAAGCAAGAAACACTATATGAAAGAATTAAGAAAGAACTGAAAGACATCCAATAAGCTATCTAGGTGAGCCACGCAGTGTCTATTACAACATCTTCAACAGAGAGTGTAGAATTGGGGGATGAACCCACCCAACTATGCAGATTAGCAGATGCAATAGAGACTCAACTTCATCGAGTCCAAGAAGAAAAGAAGAAGGCCACAGAGGCCTTGAAGCAAGAAAAGGAGTAGGCCTTAGAGCAACTTCGGGTTGTGCAGCAAGAGAAAGATGAACTTCGGGCGAATTTTGAAGCGGATAAAGAGAAAATCTAGAAAGAGAAAGACCAACTCCTTGCAGAGAAGACTTTTGTCAGAGAGGTAGTGACTAGATAAATTCTCTCTGTGTTGAGCTTGGCATAGATGGAAGAAGAGACAGTCGAGATCCAAGTGGGGAAGCTCACTGAGGACATTCAGTAACTTCAAGCAAGAGTAGCATAACTAGAAATTTAAGCAGTGTCGAGCACTCTGCAAGAATTACGGGATCAGAGGGAAGAAGTTGTCAGGAGCGCAGTAGAACGAATCAAGGCGTTGGCCTTATAATGTAAGCAACTAGGTGACCGAAGTGTGCCGACTTATGAGGGCCATGCAGAAGACCCGGAGCTGAGAACATTGGAAGCACAGCTCCAGGAGGCGAAGCATCAGGCCTCGACTGTGCAAGCACAAATGAAGCTGCTTACTGCAGTTGAGAAGATGAAAGGTCGCAGGAGTAGTGCATAGTTTAGCAATAGGTTACTGCTATCCAGAGCAAGGTCATGGAAGTGACACAGAGGCTCCAGCCAGTGCACGACGAAGCCTCCACACTTTTTGAAGAGATCGAGGGACAAGGCTCACAACTGGAACAAGTAGTTACAGCAGTCGAACAACGCTTGGAAGGGCCTGTCACCGAGCAAGTGATTCAGAAGTTCACCGTGCAGGAGGCTCTGGTGAAGTAGCAAGTTGAGGCTGCTCGAGCTAAGATCGAGGCCTTCGAGGCAGTGTTGCCCAGATCAGAGTGACTTGGGACGAGTCATAGGTGAGTGTTGGGGGCTTGTTGGCCCTTGACCAAGTTTTGAGGAAATGTTGGTCATGTTTGACCATTTTTGGGACTTCGACAAGCTGGTCGAAGACGGAGCACCCAGGAGAAGTGGAGATCGTGGGATCTCTCCCATTTTGTGAGCTTTTGGGGATTTTTAGGGTTTATGTAATGGGTATGGGATGTCGGCCCATGGGTTTACCCATTCTTAGGCCTTTTTGTAATGTATAAATAAGTAGCTAGGCGATGTAAGTAGGGGTGTATGTGAAGAGTCTAAGAGGTCATTGGCTTAGTGCATGACTAGAGTATGTTAAGACTTGCAGAGCTAAGTGCAAGTGATTGTAAAAGGCTTTGTGCGCAGACTGTGTAAGGATTTGTGCCCTGATTTGGGGAAGGAGGATCTGGCAAGGTGTGCGCATAACTCATGTCCTTTGTGGAATCATCTCTATGGCTTGGTGCATGTAAGAAGAATGAAAGAGACTAATAAAGAAGAAGAAGAGTTGGTGGAGGTAGCCCCACACTGGGGTGAACCACGTATATCCTGTGTTGATGTGCTTTGTGCAATGATGTTCATGTTATTTATGTATCTATTTTCTTAGTGCATTGTTCTTGATGTATGATAGATAGATCTATGAATTCTTAGTGTTTTACGATGTGAATGGATGTTAGATCTGAGTTAATGCTATGTGCTAACTGGTTGGAAAGTACTTGGTTCTGGTTGTTACTGTGTTGTTCTATAATTAGGGTTTCATCTGCGATGTGAATAGGATTTATGAACTGATGCATATTGACCAAATAAGTGCTTTGTTAAGTGTTGTAATCACAAATTTGTGTCCCATCTTGGTTGTAGACACCTGACTCCTACAACCCCCCTGCCTCTACCTTGGGTGAGACTTCATCTGCTTCGTAGGTGTTTCCAAAAGGGCCGGTAGTTAGGGTTTTGTTGGTGCGTTGTTGAAGATTTGAACCCTGGGTCTACCCCTGTGCCAACATCGACATAAGTCCAATCTAGAAAAGTTTTTCTAATTGAGATTCTTATGAGTTTTGGGTTTGTTTTCCCACACGTAGTAAATGGAAATATGAGTTACTAATTCTACCCATTCAATATTGAAACCACTCCAATTCCTTACATTTATTTGAATGGTTTTTTTGGGTTTTGAGTTTTTCAAATAATTTCTTTCACATCCACTCTTTTATTTGATTACTTTCAACTAACATGAATTTTTTGCATAGACTTTTCTTGCATAAAGAGCTTAGTTGATTTTCAATTTTTTTTAGTTATTTTCTGTTAGCACTTTTAGTTTTGATTTCTGGGCACTGGCTACATATATATTATGCTATGTTTAGTTAATTTTCAAGGAGGATTTTCATATATTATCCTAAATCTCTCTTCACCAAAGTTTCCTCTCACACACACCATCAAGAGACTTTCATTCACACTGTCTAGATGCATTTTTTGACAATTCTGGACATCATGGCTACTTAAATATCTTTTTTGATATATTTTTCATAAATTACTTGGGAACACATCTTTCTTTTCCCCAACTAACTGACTGATCAAAGACTCATCTCAGTACTATCAATTCAATGGATTTTCAGACCTAATGTTTTTTTCAACAATATCTTTTCATCCTTTGGGTTTGTTGATTTTGGGTCACTCATTATGGTCACATTCTTGAGTAGTCTAAATTTTATCATGGCTAAGAATGATACACTTATCTCATGTTGAAACCATTCAAATGTTTGATAATTTTAAGTATCTTAATGAAATATATCAAGGCAACTTCTACGATTCCAATTTTGAGTTTTCAACATTTATTTTCATTTTAACCATGGTAATAATTTTCAAGGTGTGAATTCATTGAGGGATGTAACCCATCAATGTATTGGGCCCCATACTCTTCAACATTCCTTGAACTCAAAAATCAGTCTATTCCTACATTGAAAAGATAAACATGTTTGGTTCATTCTAGTACATCTTCTATTTTGATCCCTCTTACTCATGAGCTTGCTGATTTTTTAATTATATGTCTCATTCTTTGAATGTAAAACCTATCTAGTGGAGAGACAAGATATACACTATTCTTTTTCATTTCACTTTTCTCTTATTCTTTTACATGTGTAAGTTAGAGGAAGCAGTTTCTGGTTTCTCTACTTGGAACACTCTTGAGAGCTTGAGGCTATTAGTTTCATGAACTTTCCCATCACGCCAATCTTATTATTTATCAGAAATCTGATCTTACTTACTTTATTCAATTTTGATTTCTAATTTTCACTTGGGTTGGGGAAAGTCAATCCATCTAGGTTGTGACCTTAGATCATTCACACATTTCCAAAGTGTATTAATTGCTATCATTTCACGATGATTTCATCTTGCCTCTCACAAGGTTGAATATGATCATGTTAATGTTTCACATTATTATTGTCAATAATCAGGAGAAACACATACCTTGAGATGCAATGTTGACAATATTTAAATCATGTCTTTATGACTGAAGTTTGTTGATGGATTGACATATTTAGAAGATCAATGAAATTGGATTCTAATGGTCCTTTTTGTTTAATTTGATTGACCGTGATTTCATGAACAAGACATTGTGTCCAAAGATCCAAATATCACAACAATCATGACACTAAAGTTTTTTGGTGAAAGGAATTTTGAGGGAAATAACATATTGCTCATATCTCAAGAAGAAGGATGTGACATTTGATTGAATGGATAACTAATGAATACTTGATGACTGCATTGGCCTTTAAATAGAGTTTTATGAAAAACAACTTAGTTTAAGTTTACTTTAGCTTATCATGTTTTTCCTAGAATTAGTTTTAATTCTGGTCTTTACTTTTTAATTTAGTTTAATTTCCTTTTAATAAGTCAGACATTTAAGAGGAGGATTTCCTCCCAAATTGCCTAAGAGTTGATCACAACGTTCTCTTTTGTTATGCAATTTGGGAAAATGGCTTATGCAACCAACAACTCTGAATTTTTCTCTTGGAATGAAGGCCACATAGGGAAGTGTTAATCTAAACTTGGATGCTCATATTACTTTGAAACATTTTTGGATTGATAAATCAAGATTGTCACCAACTTATCGGCTGATCAAAAATATCTTTTGCTTCATTTATAAATTCCTATTTTTATTTCTGATATAGTAGAGGTTTGGAGTCATTTTAATGATTCTTTCAATAGCCTCCATAACTGTCAATTTTTCTTCTTTTCCTTATGAAATTGAATTATTAGGATATATTTGGTTATTTATGATCTTTTATAGCAAAGAGAAAATGACGCTTTGGTGAGAAATATGAAATAAAATTTCTATTATCAAAAAGTTCAGTGTTTTCGAAATTGCAAAAGGAATTGCTTATGCAATGAAATCTTGAGAGATTATTGTTGGACAACTGAGAGGGAGGGGTGAATCAATTGTTATTGTTCTTAAACAATTATGCTTATTTTAAACTCTTTATAGAGCAGTCAATGACAATCACAATAATGTAGGGAGGTAAGAAATATAACATTCAACATCAATCACACACATGAAATATATAGAGACAGATATTTCCTGAGGAAACCCATAAAGGGTAAAAACCTCTTCTTCTTGATATGATAAGTAATCTTTATTTTCTGTACATTATCATTCTTATGAGCACCAACTCATTGTGCATCTACCACCTCTGTTTTGCAAGCTGCAAATTGCTGAGAGAACCAACTCTTTGGTTTCTCTAGCACCCACTAGAAGGAAGCACCAACTCCTTAATTGTTCCAGCACCAATTGGCTGGAAGCACCAACTTCCAGTCACACAGGCACTGACCTGTATAACAAAGAACAATATTTCTCCCTTGCACCACCCTGCTAACCTGGTTTTTCTGGCTACAACTAGATGGAAGCTACAACTCCCTGTGTTCAAGCACCCACTTGAAACTCTGAGGACACCAATCCTCCGTAGCACCTCCCAACCACCCTGAAATATAAATCTTTGCCTTTTACAACTTTATCACAGTGATACAACATTTATCTATGGCTTACCAGTCTCATCACTATTTTTCTACACTGCACTACTTTGCCTGCATCAGTGTCTCTCTCTCCTCGTGTCTGTTGCGCTTTTTGTTCTTCTCTCAGATATGCATTTTTGTTCCTTTCTTCTTCTATGCTTCAACTCTTGCACGATGCATGATTCTATCCGCATGAATCACTTCCAACAACAACAATATCCTCTTCTCTGTTCTACGTATATTTATAATGCCAAGTCCTCTGCCAAATCATACAGCTAACTCTTCATCCCGTCTAGCGATTACGTTGAGTCTGTTCTTCATCCATGGCCGTTATGTTGAGATTGTTCATCATTAGTGGCCATTCCTGAGATTCTTTGGCTTTTCTGGAAGCTACACTATTCGACGCTTTTCCATCTATCAATCGTCTCTATGATGAGTCTTCATTCCACTAGCAGTCTCCTCAAGACTCTTTAGCTTCTCTGGCGATCNATAGAGACAGATATTTCCTGAGGAAACCCATAAAGGGTAAAAACCTCTTCTTCTTGATATGATAAGTAATCTTTATTTTCTGTACATTATCATTCTTATGAGCACCAACTCATTGTGCATCTACCACCTCTGTTTTGCAAGCTGCAAATTGCTGAGAGAACCAACTCTTTGGTTTCTCTAGCACCCACTAGAAGGAAGCACCAACTCCTTAATTGTTCCAGCACCAATTGGCTGGAAGCACCAACTTCCAGTCACACAGGCACTGACCTGTATAACAAAGAACAATATTTCTCCCTTGCACCACCCTGCTAACCTGGTTTTTCTGGCTACAACTAGATGGAAGCTACAACTCCCTGTGTTCAAGCACCCACTTGAAACTCTGAGGACACCAATCCTCCGTAGCACCTCCCAACCACCCTGAAATATAAATCTTTGCCTTTTACAACTTTATCACAGTGATACAACATTTATCTATGGCTTACCAGTCTCATCACTATTTTTCTACACTGCACTACTTTGCCTGCATCAGTGTCTCTCTCTCCTCGTGTCTGTTGCGCTTTTTGTTCTTCTCTCAGATATGCATTTTTGTTCCTTTCTTCTTCTATGCTTCAACTCTTGCACGATGCATGATTCTATCCGCATGAATCACTTCCAACAACAACAATATCCTCTTCTCTGTTCTACGTATATTTATAATGCCAAGTCCTCTGCCAAATCATACAGCTAACTCTTCATCCCGTCTAGCGATTACGTTGAGTCTGTTCTTCATCCATGGCCGTTATGTTGAGATTGTTCATCATTAGTGGCCATTCCTGAGATTCTTTGGCTTTTCTGGAAGCTACACTATTCGACGCTTTTCCATCTATCAATCGTCTCTATGATGAGTCTTCATTCCACTAGCAGTCTCCTCAAGACTCTTTAGCTTCTCTGGCGATCACCCTGAGATTCTTCGAATTCACTAGTAGATGCAATCATTCATTTTCTGCAGTTACAATCAGTACGTCTCTAGCAGTTACTGAGAGAACCTTCGCGCGCTCATTATTTTTCCGCCTTTTCCCTTCCTGAGAAATCTACACAGTAGGCACTAGATTTTTTGGCTAAGCCCCTTCCCTTCACATGACCGTTGGCGGTGACCATACTCCTAACCAATAGTCATTTCACAATTTCGCATTTTGGGTGATCGACTGCAAATCACCTCGATTTTCCCAACTCGTGAAACTCCGAGGTGGAGCCTAGAAATGCTAGCTCCTTCCCTTCTCTTCTGCTGATGTGACCACTGTTGTGACCACAACCCTATTTGAAAAGGCATTTCGCAATTTCGGTGATTCGAGCTCTGTGAGTTTCAATTCTCAAGTTCTCATTTTCTCCCAGAGAATTTCACCTGGAGTACATGATCCAACGACGCATTTCCCTCTTGGATCAACAGTCGATATCTCCTTCGTGTATCCGAACTTCAGAGATTTCAATTCTCAACCTCCACTTGTTCAGAATGATTTTAGCTGGAGTCCACAGATTCTTGCCATGTGTCCTCCTCAAATCAAGGATCCTCGTTCACTTCAAGACTTCGACACTTCGACAATCTCAAACCTTCCTCTTTGGCGTTTTCCCAGAGATGACAATCTATTGACGCGTGTCCTCTTTAATCCAATGACTATCTTTCAGTCTGGGACTTTGGCCTTTAGGATTTCGTGTCTTTGGGCAAGTACTGGTGGTAAAACTCTCGAATCAAAACTCTCGGAGTGATGTAATTCATGCATCACTTGATGACATGTCATGAGTCGAGCAGCTACCACGTGTCACTCGAATTTGTGATTTACATGTACCTGAAATGTCGAATCAACTTGACACTTGTCATTGTTTGATTGCACCACATGTCCTTGCTAACGTGGTCTACCATGTGTCCTTGCTAACGTGGTCTGCTGATGTGTTCTGCCACATGTCCTCGAGGACGATATTTTGCTAACATAGATCTCCCTAATCTAACGGTCATTTTCTGATCTCCAGATCCGACGGTTGACAGGACTTCGCATTTCGGGGATTTCAAATCTCAAGCTTTCATGAGTGTAACCTCCTCACATCTCTATGTCCAAAGTGAATGTTGTTCATTCAATCAGGATCTTGGTTCGATGACTCGATCTTTCTATGATGCAACTTTTCTATCTTATCCTATCTTTCCACTTCGAAATTGATCTAACGACTGATGGAACTTCGCATTCTGGAGATTTCAAATTTCAAACATTCAGAGTGTAACTTCCTCGCATCTTTAGATCTGGACTGAGTGTTGTTCATCCGATCATGAACTTAGATCGATAGCTCGATCTTTCTGCATGCTCCTCATGTATGGACACTGATCCGACAACCATTTTCGCTCCTCCTCCTGAGTTTACGCTTCCTCCCAACTTGGAATAATGTCTAAGTGTCAAAGGCCTCGACCGTTGATCCTTCTGCAAGTCCTGATGACTTGGACCTCATCTGCTCTTCTGGAAACTACTATTTCTCCTGAGCTTTGATCTCTGCATATTGTTTGCTTCTTCACCTGAGCTTACGTTGTTCCTGTTTTGCCATTGATGCACACTCTGATCTTTCCATCAATGAAAATCACACTCTTCCTGTAAACATGCCATCATTGTTGTTGCTATTTCCTATATACATGCCATCGTTGTTGTTGTTCTTTCCATTATTGACAAGCACACTCTTCCTGTAAACATGCCAAAAATATCCCCCTTTGGCATTGAAGGCAACCTTGAATGGCTGCGCTAATCTGTTCAGACCTCTAACTATAGCATCTAGACCACTCCTTTTCTCCCCCTTTGACATGAATGTCAAAGAAAACAGGCTCCCCCTGAGCTGTTTCAGTACTTGTCAGAGGTATTAGATATTCAACCAATACATACTCCCCCTGAAAGGATGGAATCTCTTAGGTTTATAGTGGGGTCATGCCCAACTTCTGGCGTAGATACTCAAACTGAGCTTGTGCAAGCGGTTTAGTGAAGATATCAACAATCTAATCTTTGGATGGAATATAATGCAAAGAAACCACAGAGTTAGTTACATGTTCCCTCAAGAAGTGATACTTGATGGGTATATGCTTGGTCTTGGAGTGAAAGATAGGATTCTTTGACACACTAATTGCACTGGTATTATCACAATGGATTGGGATCGGTGTAGTATAATTTACCTCCAAGTCTGTAAGTGTCTGAATCATCCACAACATTTGGGTACAACAGGTGGCAGCTGCAATGTATTCAACTTTTGTAGTTGATAAGGAAATGGAACCTTTCTTCTTTCTCAACCATGATACAAGGGAATCTCCTAAGAAGAATGCACCTCCACTCGTGCTTTTCCTTTCATCCATGCACTTAGCCCAATCTGCATCTGAATAGACTGATAGTTGAAAATTTTGATTCCTAGGATACCATAGGCCAAAGTCCATAGTTCCTTTCAAGTATCTGAATATTCTTTTGACAACCAAAAAATGACTCTGTTTAGGTGCAGCCTAATACCTTCCTACTATTCCAACAACATGCATTATGTCTGGACGAGATGCTATGATGTACAATAGGCTGCCTATCATAGGTCTATATGAACTCTGATTGATCAGGGGATCAAATTTTGCTCAATTTTCAAAGTGCTCAGAATGAGACGAAAATAGTGCCATTGCGTCCGTCTCGTTTTCCTGATTCTGGCGGTAAATTTACTTTCGCAAATGGAGTCCGTATGGAGGAGATATCGTGATTTGACCGCCAAGTCAAACAGGGAAAAATTTGGGATGCTGACTGTACTTGTCCGTACAGTCCGTACGGCCACGTGGTGGGCCGTACAATCATGATGACATGGCAGGTGGGTGATGTGGCACATTTTAGTTGGATGTTCGTTGACCAGTGACATGATGACATGTGTCCGTTTGGGCGAATAATGTGAGGACATGTGGCCCAACCTGAGGGCGCCACGTGTCGCTCATTTGTTGGTCATTATTTTTCATATGTAAAAGTTTATGGGGAGTCCGCGGGGTTCGACCCCCGGACCTCTCCCTTTGCAAAGTCTTTGTAACACTCAGCTAGCCATTAGTTCCACCAATGTTCCTTGTTTCATATACCAATGCAATTACATTTAACATTGGTCGTTGTATTATACGGAAGGGGGGCGGGCCGGGGCATAGCCCCAACCCATAGTTTTAAACTATACATATGAACCATATGTTATATGACCGATTTAATATTGCGCATTATGTATTATTGCAATGTATTACATTGCATATAATATATATGTTGCCCTTTGTATTAAAATGTGCGCGCGGTTGGTTATTTGAGCGGGGTTTTGAACCCACGACTTGTGTTAAGAGTTGGCGCGCACGGTTAAATCCGTTTGCACAGTTTTCAAATGGACAAACGACTTTTATGCCCAGCCTATGGTCGTGTGGGTTATATGACCAAGAGCCGAGGTGGTTAGGGCTGGAGGTGCCTTAACCGTCCTACGGTTCGCACCGTTGGCGCGGTTGCACCCGGTGCTAAGTTTTTCCGCTTTAAAGAGCGTGTGTGCTAGGTTGGAAGAATAAGGGTGCGAATTGTAGAACCAGAGACATCATAGTTGAAGGGGAGAACTTCAAGGAGGCTATCTTCTTCATTTTTTGACCGTTTCAGGTGCCAAAAGAGCCCAGACAGGGGTTTTGGGACGCTGCGGAGCCATTGGAGCAGTCAGTTTGTCAATTTGAGCACTGTAAAACATGTTTTTAAGCACTTTGAGCAATTTAATATAAAAGATCTATTTGGAGGCTGGACCAGGAGATGTAGCCCGGAGTGGGGTGAACTCCTTTATCAAGTTACTGTGTTTATGTCTGATGTTCAATGATTTATGCTGCTGTCCATGTTTATTTCTACATAAGTAATCCTTGTTTATGTGTTGCAAATTGATCCTGTTGCTTTAAACACATAACATTTCACTTGCAATAAATTTAATCAAGTTTATCAAGTCTTCTTCATTTTTAGATCAAGTTGGTATCAGAGCAAAGGTTTTGAAGACTTGATTGTTTGCAAGTTTTGTTT
>SNQJ01S0077784.1:0-36283 GCA_010110895.2 Picea sitchensis | reverse complement strand
AACATGAATTCGAAGTCCAAACTTATTACAGTGAAGGCACATCTCCTGTTTTCGAGTGTACCTCGCTAGTATGTTACACAGATATGCTCCCATATTCATCTTCGTCTGTTGCACATTACATCAGCATTGCCATATGAGATGACATATTATTCGTCCCTGCCTTTAGGCCGGGGATTTTAATATTATTAGTACGTGCTTTTAGGCCAGGGATTTACCAAAAAGGGTTTCATCATTTCCTTTTTTCACAAAAATTGAAATATTTGATACATTCTTAACTTTAGTTTTTGATTGAATATATTTAAACCAGTTTATCTAAACCAATCAAAAGTACATATACTCTATATGCTTCAATGCAATGTTTTCTTTTCTTATTTGGCCTCCTGTCAAAATTTAGTTCCACATTGTCCACAATCTCTTAAGTTAAAGTAAACATAATTTTTCCTTAAATCAAATAATACTAGAAATAAATCTAGTGTTGAATTTAAATGTTTGTTTTTCAATGTGGAATACTATCATGCAAATAATCTTAACAACCTTACTTGGATGAAGTCCCTCCACCATATCACCCATATATTTATGTCTTCTTGGATTGTCTTTCTACATAATTGATGAAACTACAACAACATGTTGAGGCACACCATCTAATAAGTATTGTTCGGTCACAGTAACATTAGTTAAAGGGAAGTTGACGGATGAAAAAGTGGCAATGGGGTGTGAAGGAACGCACACATGCAGGAACATGTGTGCATTTCTAGAAACATGCATGTGTTCATAATCATACCGTCTCGGTACTCACCAAATCACCACACACACTTGTCAATTTAGGCTATTTGGGAATGTACATGAGATCCTAAGAAACATGTGTTTAGGATTATCCAGGCGTTCCTAAAGGAATTTAAATGAAAATAGCACACGTGCATTAGGAACATGTACACGTTCCTAAAGTACACGCATTATTAGGAATCGGAACATGTGTATGTTCCTATTAATTCTCTCTCTCTCTCTCTATCTCTCTCTCTTCTACCCCCTTCTCCCCCTCTCTCTCTCCCTCCTTTGCCCCCGTCTCCCTCCCTCCCTTTATTTTACTCTCTCTCTCCAACCACTCTCTCCCTCTCTCTCGCTCTCTATCTCCTCCCCTCTCTCATTCTCCCTTTCTCTCTGTCCCCACTTGCCCACTCTTCTTGTCTCCCTCTTCCCCTCTCTCTCTCTCCCCCCAATTGTTCCCCCCTTCTCTCCCTCTCTCTCTACGTCAATCACTCTCTATGTATTCTCTCCACATTATTCTCTCTCTCTCTCTCATCCAAATGGATGTCGGTGGCCTCCCACCTATTTCAACTGCATCATTTTGGCAGTTTTTCAGTTAGACAATTTTTTTCTAGTTTTTTGGTCCCAAATTTCAAGGTCGTTTTGAGGCCCTGAACAATGTTTTAAGGGCTCTCCACATTCACACTATAGGATTTATTCAAAGTGTGATGACAACATGTGTGGTCCTCAGATAGAAATTTCCAACAAGCGACCGTGTGCCTAAAATAGAGATCGTATGAAAAAGTTATGACCCTGGGAAGTTGATGTACTAACTTACCCCAACACATGTTCGAAACTCCTAAACACATGACTTTTGACACTTCATCTCCTAGGCTTAGGTTTTTGGATGTATAGGGTTTTGGTATTCTTATTTATTGCAAAAGGTCTTGGAGAGCCTCATTGTAAATATATTCTTGCAAATGAGTACAATTGTTACATTTCTTCTCAGAGATAAGCCACCACCATTCTAGCAAGCTTGTTTTCAGTCTATATCTTACAGTTTCAAAATATTTCTTTATTGAACAGAAGCAAGTTTTATTGTATCTATGTTATTGTTCCTTGTGTTTCTGTGTTAATAATAATAATAATAATAATTTGTATGCATTTCATTATGCTCATAAAATATGGATCGGTGGTATCAGAGAGGACAACTCCTTGTCGTTCTTAATGCATGTCCCCGACGAGGTCAGGGTAGAAATAGTTGGGTCTCGAGATTGTTTCTCTTTAGGAAAAAATCTCTCGCACGCCCAAGCGACCTCTCATGGTGGGAGAAAAAAAATGACGGGAGAGAAGATCCTTTCAAAATGTTGCTCGAGGAAGCCCTCACACAACAGAGGAACGAGATGATGGATAGTTTTGCGCAAATCCTTCGGCGGCCAATAGACGATGCATCTTCCTCGAGAAGAAGCGTCGCCCCCTTCAAGGTACAAATCAAATTTGACATTCCTACATTTGAAGGTGAGATAGACGCAGATGTTGTAGACAAATGGTTGAATCTGCTAGAAGGGTACTTTTTTGTCCATAACTTTTTGAATAGAGAAAAGATTACTTTTACACTCCTTAAAGCCATTACCCATGTAAAATATTGGTGGGAGAATTTCTGTGAGAAAAAGACAATAGAGGAACCCTCATTATTTATAGTCGTGGTCACCTGGGATTCCTTTAGGGATGCTATTAAGGAACAATATTACCCTGCTGGAACTTATGATGACATGCATACAAAATGGACCACACTGAAGCAAGAAAGAGACCAAGCAGTGCCAGAGTTTGCAAATATCTTCCATACCTTTCACACCAAGCTGGGTATCAAATATTATGACCAACATTTGGTACTCAAGTATCGCGGTGGTATTCATAGATACATCCAAGCTGAAATGGAGTTTTTTGACATCTCGTCCTTCGGATGGCCTATCGATATGCCATCAAAATAGAGCATAAGATTAAACAAAAGACACGACAATTTGGGCATGAGAAGCCCTCACAAGAGAAGAAAGGAAAGGAAAACCCCAACCCATAGAAAAAAGGACAGATTAAATATGGACAACCTCAGGACAACCAGTCTAAACCACAAGCAAAGAAGGACATTGGAAATACAAAGAAAGATACCGGGAAGTGGTGTGACTTCCATAAGAGCCCCTAGCATAACATTGTTGATTGCCACTCAAAACAGTCATTGGTGGCTAAGGTGAAAGCCTCTGAATCAGATGTGGGTTCCAACTCTAAGTCAGAACCATAAAGACGGAGACAAATCATTGACGTGGAACCCAGTGCCACCATTGCTAACACCAAGATTCAACCCAGTGAACCAGACGAGCCAATGGAAGGAGAACACATCTTTCATTCATAGATGTGGGTGAAAGGCACCCCACTGCACTTCATCATTGATAGTGGTAGATAGAAGAACCTCATATTAGCAGAGGTTTTCAAGTGGCTAGCCCTACCAACAACACCGCACCCGCAACCCTACACCATTGGATGTCTCTGCCAAGGAAGCGATCTTCACGCCAACCAATAGTGTCTCATGTCATAAAACATGAAGCCTTTCAAAGATGAGGTATTGTATGATGTTTCTCCTCTTGAAGTGTGTGATGTTCTTTTGGTCCAACCTTATTTATGGAAACATCATGATGTATATGAGTCTATGCCTCATAGTGTTATTATTACTTTGGATAAGAAATTGTACAGGATACTCGAGGAAGTCCCACCTAGTGTTATTTCCTTGATTTCTGTTGAACAATGCATGAAGGTCATCTCTTAGACCGAGAAGTTTGTGTTCTTCATGATTCACTCTTAGAGAGAAAAATATTGCAGCCACATCTAGGGCCTCTATGGCTGACCTCTCCACACAGCAGAAGCAAGTGGATAAGATCATAGAAGAATACAAAGATATCTTCTCCTCACCTACCTGGGTACCTATGCACTGTCAGGTCAAGTATCCCATCGATCTGACCCCGAACACACCTCTACCCAATGGGTCATTCCATTGCCATTCTCTATTAGAGAATGAGGATATCAAGCGAAAGATCCAAGAATTTCTCCACAAGTGGCACATCCATCCTAGCTCATCGGCTTGTGGGAGCCCAATTGTGTTGGTGCAAAAGAAAGACAGGACTTGGCGACTCTGCATTGATTATCGAGCCCTAAATAAAATGACAGTTGGGAATTGGAAACCAATTCCTTGAACCGACGATCTCTTTGATCAGCTCAAGGGGGAAGATACTTCAAAAGATTGATTTGTAGTCAGGCTACCACCAGGTGTATTCAGGCTACCAATAGAGATGACAGATGTATGGAATACCACCTTTAGGTCGAAAGAAGTTATTTTTGAATGGATGGTCATGCCCTTTGGTTTGACAAATGCTCCAACAACTTTCATGAGGATGATGGATGATATCTTGCGACCTTTCACCAATTATTTTGTAGTGGTGTATCTATATGAAATCCTCATATACAACAAGACTTGGGTATAACACTTGTATCATATTCAATAGGTTCTGCACACCCTGCGACAACACAAGCTATATGCCAACTTGGAAAAATGCTCCTTCGACATGGACAAGATCTGGTACCTAGGATACATCATTGATCAGGATGGTGTGCATGTGGATCCAGCCAAGATCCAGGTCATACGTGACTGGCCATCCCAAACCACACTCATTGAGATTTAGAGCTTATTAGGCCTTGCCAAATTCTATCGCGGGTTTGTGTTGGGATTCTCCCATATTGCATGGGCTCTCACTGAAGTAACCAGGGTTGGTGGTAAGGAAACATTTGTGTGGGGCATGTCCCAACAAAAAGTGTTCGATGATTTGAAGCAACGGTTGTGATTAGCCCTAGTACTTTCATTACTTGACTTGTAACAACCCTTTGAGATCGAGACAGATTCTTCAGACTATGTTGTGGGCACAGTTCTCACTCAGCACAACCGCCCCGTGGCCTATCATAGTGAGACACTATCATATGTCGTTCGTAAGTACCCTACTTACGACAAAGAAATGTACTCCATTGTGCAAGCCTGCCTCCAATGGAGGTATTACATTCTTTGGAAGGAGATAATCATCCACACTAATCATAAGCCACTACAGTTTATGTAGACACAAGACAAATTGCAGAATGACCACCATCAATAGTGGTACACATATTTGCAACACTTCCACCTTAAAATCAAGTATAAAACATGAAGTACGAATCAATTCGTTGATTGTCTCTGCCGACCTCCAGTCGCGGCACTCACCACGCTGCTAGAATCTTGCGGCTACGAGACCTTCGGATGGCCCCACCTCTATGAGATAGACCCTGACTTCGCCACCACCTACCAAATGTTGGGCACAAACTTAGTTGTCACTAATTTCCATCTTTAGGATGACTTCTTGTGCCATCTGGTCCATCTCTACATTCCATCAAGAGAGCGAGAGAAACTGATTTGGGAAACCCACTACAGTCAGGTGGAAGAACACTTCGGCATTGAAAAGACAGTGGCAGTGTTGCAACAACATTTCTACTGGCCGAAACTTCAACAGGATGTCAACAAGTATATCAGGTCTTGCACTGTCCACGTTATTTCCAAACTGATCACTAATAAACATAGTCTTTACACCCTTCTACCTACTCCTGACAAGCCATGGGAATCCATCTCAATGGACTACATGTCGGTCTTCTGTCCACCAAGCGGGGAAATGACTGTGTTTTTCTGGTTGTTGATCACTTTTCCAAGATGACGATTATGGATGCCTACAAGAAAAGAATCACAACGGAGGCCACTGTAAAGCTATTCTTTGAACGAGTGTCGGTAAATTTTGGAATCCCACAACCATTTTCTCATATTGGATAATCGGTTCCTATGTACATTCTGGTCGAGCCTCTGGTCACTACTGGACACCAAGCTCACCAAATCCACTGCCTTCCACCCCTAGACAGATGGTCAAACCGAGGTCATCAATCGGATGATCATGAGTATTATGCGCATGTACAATTCCAAGCACCGCGGCACATGGGATGAGGGTCTTCCCTATATTCATCATATCTACAACTGAGCCATACATAGGTCAACAAACCACAACCCCTTTCAGGTGGGGTTTGGATTCCAACCATTGGGTCCCATGGATGTTGCACTACCCCTTGTGGCCACCCTGGTCAACTCGTCACCTGCTCCAACTGATGCTGACAAAGCCACCCAGTTCATTGAGAGGATCCAACACATCCACCAATAGGTTCACGAGATTTTATATAATTCCAATGCCAAGTACAAGTTGTGCCATGATCAACACCGGGTTCCACATAAGTTTCAAGTGGGAGACAAAGTTTGGTTGCACTTATAGAAAGAGCGCCTTACAGGGCCCCATCAAAATCTTCTCCCACTCCATTATGGACCTTACACCATCACCAAGGTTGTGGGAGACAATGCTTTTGAGCTCAACATTCCCCATTTTCTTGGCCTACACCCAATGTTCAACGTGGAGATCCTTTGGCCATATTTCCCACCATTATTGGACACTTGAGAGAGAGCACAACAATAGACCCCAACAAAGCTCAACCATGAATGAATGCAACATGAATCCATTTATTATATTGTGGACAGAAAGGTCAATGGCACTCGTTAGCAGAGGATCCAGCTTTATCGAGTTGTCAAAGTAGGGCATCTCCTACACCAAGGAAAGTGGCTCACCCGAGGCCAAGTTCACCAGAAATTTCCTCATTTGATGGGGGAACTCAATGCAATGGATACCATTTTTTCCTAAGGGGGGAGGATTGATCCATATGGATGTCGATGTCCTCCCACCTATTTCAACTGGCTCATTTTGATAGTTTTCAGTTTGACATTTTTTTTATAGTTTTCGAGTCCTAAACTTCCGGGGATGTTTTGAGGCCCTAAACAACGTTTTTAGGGATTTCCACAGTCGCACTATACGCTTGAACTATATTGGGATGCCAACATGTGTATTACTCGGATATACCTTTCCAATGGTCTATCATGCGCCTAAAATGAAGATTGTATGCAAAAGTTACGACCTCAAAAAGTTGATGTACTAAGTTACCCCAATGGGGCCCACTTGAATTTTGGAGCTTCATATCCTAGGGTTAGTTTTTTGGATGTCTAGGGTTTTTGCATTCCTGTTTATTCTAAAAGGGCTTGGAGAACCTCATTGTAACCATCGTCTTACGAATGAGTGCAACCGTTACATCTATTCTCAGAGACAAGCCACCACCATTCTAGCCAGTTTGTTTCCAGTCTGTGTTTTACAGTTTCAACATATTTCCTTATTGAATAGAAGCGAGTTTCACTATATCTCTATTATTGTTCCTTGTGTTTATGTTTTAAGAATAATAATAATCTGTATTCATTTCATTATGCTCATAAAATTTGGATCTTTCTCTCTCTCTCTCTCTCTCTCTCTCTCCTACATCTACCCCTCTCTCCCCCCTCACTTTGTATCCCCATCCCTCTCCCTCTCCCTCTCTCTCTCTCTCTCACTCCCAACCTCTCTATCTCACACACTCTACCTATAACATCCCCACCATAATCCCCAGTTTATTTAATGCATAATGTAGATGCAAATGTGGTTGTGGCCAAGCAATGTAAATGAGAAAAATATTTTATTGAATTTTAAAGAAATGTAATGTAATACTAGTTCTTAGGATATGGACAGAGATGGAGGGTGATTAATCCACAAGAGAGGGGGAGTTCCTAGAGAGTGTCGAGGAGGGGTCAAAGGGTGAAATAATTAATGGGTATTAATTCAAACCCACGTTTCTGAATTTTATTATCATTTTGAGGAAAACTTATATTTTTGGTTGAGTGTATGAGAGTCCAACCATTGAATACTTGTCATAGCATGGGTGTGAGAGTCACATCCTATAGTTATTGGAGAGAATGGGGTTGAGGTACTATTAACATTGGTCAGAGTGAGCAATCAACTATCTTGGGGAAAGAGAGGAAATTTGTATGGGTAGTAACAAGAAATTCTAGACATGTAGGTTTTCATAGGAACAACATGGGAAAATAGGGAAGAAGAGCTTTGGAGCTAGAGTAACAAGGCTGGGTAGATTCTAGAGCATGTTCGAGTGTGTTTGGATAATTTTGGAGATAGAAATTAAAGAGTCGGGTTTGTTACCAATGGAAATGACCCACGCTTAAAATTTGTATGCTTTGGCCCAACATCAAACTTTCGTAACATTTTTACCCTATTTTTAATGAGTTTTGCCGTAGAAGTTTCAAATTAGCTCTAATTATGTTTACAATTTGGTTTTATGGATTTTGAGTCATCAATCTATATTCAAGTTTTTAAATATTTTTATGAGGCTGTTTATATCCTCGTGTAAAAACAAAAATGGCAAATAAAACCATATTGTATGCCAAATCCTAAGATTACATTGCTTTGTTTATTAAAGAAAAAAAAAAAAATTGCTGCCATGGTCATTAACCATGTAGATCACCAAGTAGCATCAAAGAAGCCGAGAAGCAAGACTTTGGAGGGATTAACCATCGGGCCCTACTTTTAACTCAAAATTCAGCACACATACCAAACACCTGAGAGCTACACCAAGCATTGACAACACCACATAGAGCTAAGCTAAGGCACCAAGGAGAAAGCCCACGAAACCATAGCTCATGCACAATGCATCGCCAGGACTTGGAACCATTAATGCATATAAAGACGGATGGAATCTAACGACCTGGAAATGTGGGATATATCCCATAAAATAAAATGCCAAGATCATCGACAACGCCTAGTTCAAGTCACAACACCAAGCGCAAGCCACGAGGAAGGAGCACCTGCAAGACTTTTGGTTTACCCTCAATGAATTCAGAATATTGTGATATTCCTCTATTTATATCTGGAATGATGAAAGGGTTTGCAAGGATCGAATAGTAATTCTCGCAGGTATCAAGCTGGGAATCAATAAGCTCTTGCAAGAAAAATGTTGAATTTTCAAAAAGAAATTGATGCTAGGGATATTTCTCATTGCATGCATAAGTATATATGCAAACAAACACTTCTAAAACTATTTATTTGAGAAGAAGTTGGTGATGAAAAATCATTTGTCAAGACAATAAGTCCGAGAGCTGGGAAGGAAAAATACGTCGGGAAAAATGCAAAGGATCTCTTTAATGAAATATTGACGAGGGATTTGGTTCCATTGAATAACACTTATGATGATCTTCTTCTTGGGCATTGTCAGCAAGTTGATGTTGTCGAAGCAATACACATGTTCGAAACTCCGGAAAGATATCCTTAGAATGCCCATATATTAAAATGTGGGTGATGTGGAGAGAATTGGTTTAGATTTTCTTTGGGAAAGTATTCAGCACCTAAATCCCATAAAAACAGTTACCATATTCCAAGGAGTTAATGATAAAGACAGAGGATCCTATCCACTTTTCCAGGCATAGTAAGATAGGACCTTGAAGGCACAGAGTATCGAAGGGGAATTTCGGTAAAAACTATAGAACAATTCTGCAATGCCAAGTTTTCTAGCCCTATTTCGATGCTTAAGGTTTATTTTGGACACATTTTGTCAAAGTTTTAAGATCTCTTGGGATAGATATGAGATGGAGCAGAATATCAGGCTAGAATCCTCATTTTTAGGCAAAACAAATCTTTCTAGTTACATTGATAAGGTGGCATTGTATGCAACACTTCCTAAATTTTGCATATGTCAATTTTGAGGCGCATTTCACAGCAGTTGAGAGATAAAGATCTTCCCATATTTGAAGGTCATCTAAATCATCATTCAAAGGACACATGTGACAGTCAGTTAGCAAATGGAAAAGCACTTACAGGATGAAAGATCGAGGATACAGTTGGCAAAGATTTGCAAAGAGAAAGATCAGGATAAAGATCAGTCAACATCTGGCAGCATTTATTTCCAAATTCATAGAGAAAGTGGCAAGGATCATCTAACAATAAACTCTAACAAATTCAACATTCGAGACACCTGGCATTTTGTTCTAGATTCAATTTAATTTTAGTTTATTTTTAGATTTGTTTTCCAAAAAACTAAATAGCCAAATAGTATTGACTATATATTTCATCGTTTGTTATAAAAGGGGAGAGTTCACTCCTATGACCTAAGAAGGGGAATTTGAGGATAAGTAAAGCTACATGTTTTCAATGTAAGCTTGAGGGAATTTCACAGTTTCAATCATCTCTTCCATGAAAGATACCTGAGAGTTGCATTACCGGCATGTTTCAATTTATTTGTTTCCATTTATTTTGTCTTCTCACTCGAACTATTTACAAACTTTGAGGATCATAGTTTCCTTTGATTTACAAATTCTTGAAAAAAATAGGATCTATTGTTCCTTTCTTGTTGATCATTGTTTTTCTCAAGTATTGTTGTTATTCACTTTGGAGAGAGGATCCTTGCCTGTGGATATTTTACTCTTTGTCATTCTTTTAATTCTTCTTTCCATCATTATATAACCTTTTGTATGGTATGGAGTTTGATTTCCTTCAATCTGCAGGGTGTTTATTACTCCATGCCCAATGGTAGCTCACTAACTATAGTGAATTTGTTGCCCTCTCCTTTCTCATTCAATCTAATTGATCCACCTACCAAATCCAAGCATAAATCCAATCTTAAGATTATAATGGGTACCGGGATTATCCTAGTAGCAGTCTAAGGGTGAATCATGGTGCTAATAGGGTTTCCAGTAGTAAAGAGTGAACTTTTGGGTGAGTTGCACTATATCAACAAGTGTTTTTTTGTTGTTTGCTGGTAGATTTTCGTAGCAGTGAGTTCTCTTGAGTTCCTAGCTGAGAGATTCCTAACTACTTGTGCTAGAGAGACTCTCATAAATGAATGAGACGCCTATGGAATGAGAAAAGTGAAGGGGTATTTTGATCCAGATGGATGTCGGTGGCCTCCCACCTATTCCAACTGGTTCATTTTGATAGTTTTAAAGTTTGGCAGTTTTTTCCTTAGTTTTCGGGTCACTGACTTGCGGGGCCGTTTTGACGCCCTAAACAACATTTTCCAGGGCTTGCCATGATCAAAATGACCTTCAATAGATAGCAGCAAAATGTGCATTCCTTGGATAGACCTTTCCAATGGGCTATTGTGCGCCTAAAATAAAGATCTTATGCAGAAGTTACGACCTCGGGAAGTTGATGTACTAACTTACCCAAAAGGGGTCCACATAACTTTTGGCACTTCATCTCTTAGGGTTAGGTTTTTTGGATGTCTATGGTTTTTGACATTCCTATTTATTGTAAAAATGCCTTCAAATCCTCATTGTAACCATCTTCTTGCGAATGAGCGCAATTGTCACATCTCTTCTCAGAGATAAGCCGTCACCATTCTAGCAAGCTTCTTTCCAATGCATTTTACAGTTTTAACTTATTTCCTTATTGAATAGAAACCAATTTTACTATATATCTGTTATTCTGTGTTAAGCATATTTTAATAGCAATATGTATTCATTTTGTTATGCAAATATATTCTGGATTAGTGGTATCATAGTGGTATTCTCCTTATCATTCTTAATGCATGTCCCCAACGAGGTCAGGGTACAAAGAATTGGGTCTCGATCTTGTTTATATTGAGGAAAAAATCTCTCGCACGCCCAAACGACCTATCATGGAAGAAGAAAATAAAGATGACGGGACATGAGATCCCTTCAAAAAATTTCTCGAGGAACCCCTCATGCAACAGAGGAACGAGATGATGGATAGTTTTGCGTAAATCCTTCGGCGACTACCAACATGTGACACATCTTCCTCAAACGGAGGCTTCGCCCCCTTCAAGGTACAGATCAACTTCAATATTCCTATATTTAAAGGTCAGATAGACGCATATGCAGTATACAAATGGTTGAATCTGCAAGAAGGGTATTTCTCTGTCCATAACTTCTCGAATAGAGAAAAGATTACTTTTGCGCTCCTCAAAGTCGTCACCCATGTCAAAGATTGGTGGGAAACTTTCTGTGAGAAAAAGAAAACAAAGGAACCCTCATTATTTGTAGTCGCAGTCACCTAGGAGTCCTTCAGGGATGTTAATAAGGAAAAATACTACCCTGTTGGAAGTTATGATGATATGTACACAAAATGGACCACGTTGTGGCAAGAAAAAGACCAAGCGGTGCCTGAGTTCACAAATATCTTCCATACCTTGCACACCAAGATGGGTATCAAATATTCTGAGCGACATCTGGTGCTCAAGTATTGCAATGGTCTCATAGATACATCGAGGCTGAAACAAAGTTTCTATACATGTCATCCTTGGGCATGGCCTATCGATATGCCATCCAAATCGAGCAAAATCTCAAACAAAAGACATGACATTTTCGCCATGGGAACCCCTCATAGTAAAAGCCAGTAAATGGCGGCCCCAACCTGTAGAACAAAGGATAGTGCAAAGACGAACATCCTCAATAAAACCAGTCCAGGATGCAAGAAAATAAGTACACTAGAAAGAAAAAGAAATATACCAGGAAGTGGTGCGACTTCGATAAGATCCCCTGGCATAACACTGTTGATTGTCACTCGAAGCAGTTGCTCGTGGCTGAGGTGAAAGCCTCTGAATCAGATGTGGGTTTTGACTCTGAGTCAGGATCAGAAAGGGGGAGACAGATCATTGACACAGAACCCAGTGATATCATTGCTACCACCAAGCTCCAACCCGATGAACTGGACAAGCCAAAAGAAGGCGAGCACATTTTTCATTTACAGATGTGGGTGAAGGGTACCCCACTTCACTTCATCGTTGATAGAGGTAGCCAGAAGAACCTCATCTTAGCAAAGGTTGTCAAGGAACTCACCCTACCGACAACTCTACACCCGCATCCCTACACCATTGGATGGCTTTTCCAAGGAAGCGACATCCATGCCAGCAAACAATGTCGTATGTCATACGTCATCAATCCCTTCAAAGAAAACGTATTGTGTGATGTTTCCCCTCTTGAAGTTTGTAATGTTATTTTTGGCTAACCATATTTATGGCAACTTCATGATGTATATGAGTCTAGGCCTCGCAGTGTTATTATTACTTTGAAAAAGAAATTGTACAGGATATGTGAGGCAGTCCCACCCAGTCCTATTTCCTTGATCTTTTCCAAGAAATGCAAAAATCTCATCTCTTAGAGAGGGAAGTTTGTCTTCTTCATGATTCACTCTCAAAATGAGTGAAATATCACAGCCACATCCACAGTCTTCGCGACCGACCTCTCCACATAGTAGAATCGAGTGGATAAGGTCATGGAAGAATACTCAGATATCTTCTCCTCACCTAACAGGGTACCTCTGCACTATCAAGTCAAGCACCCCATCGATCAGAAGTGGTCCATGTACTTGTAGCAATTCCACCTCAACATCAAGTATAAAATGGGAAGCACATACCACATCGTTGATTTTATCAACAGACCGCTAGTCGCAAAACTCACCACGGTGCCAGACTCTTGTGGCCATGAGACCCCTCGATGGCCCCAAATCTATGAGACAGATTTGAACTTCGCCACCACCTACCAAATGTTGGGCGCAAACACAATTGTCGCTAATTTCCATCTTCAGGATGGGTTGTTGTGTCGTCTGGTCCATATCTATGTTCCATCAAGTGAGGGAGCGAAGCTGATATGGGAATCCCACTACATTTAGGTAGTTGGGCACTTCGTCGTCAAAAAGACAATGTCAATGCTGCAGAAACATTTTTACTGGTCGAAACTTCGACAGCAGGTCAAAAAGTATATCAGGTCCTGCATAGCCTATGCGATTGCCAAACCAACCACTAAGAAACAAGGCTTGTACACCTGTCTGCCTACTCCTGACAAGCCATGAGAATACATCTCAATGGAAGGTTTGTACACCGTCGCTCTCTACTCCCGACAAGCCATGAGAATACATCTCAATGGAGTAAATGTCGGGCCTCCCATCCACCAAGAGGGAAAATGACTTGTTTTTGTTGTTGTGGATCTCTTTTCTAAGAAGGCGATGGCCACCTACAGAAGGGCATCAAAGCAGAGCTACTGCCAAGCTCTTCTTTGAATCATCAGTGTACACTTTGGAATCCCACAGCCTATCATCTCGTATTATCTCAGATTGGGATAGTCGATTTCTAAGCACATTCTGGTCAAGCCTATGGTCACTGTTGGACACCAAGCTCACTGAATCCATGGCCTTCCACCCTGAAACAAATGGCCAAACTGAGGTCATAAATCGAATGATCGTGCATATCCTTCACATGTATAATTCCAAGCACCCTCACACATGGGATGAGAGTCTCCCCTATGTTCAACATAGCTACAACTGAGCCCTGCATAGCTCAACTAGCCACATCCCCTGTCAGGTGGGATTGGGATTCAAACCATTGGGTCGCATAGATGTTGCACTACCCCTTGCGGTCACCTCGTTCGACTCATCTCTTGCTCCAAATGAAGTTGAAAAATTCACCTGGTTCATTGAGAGGATCCAACACATCTGCTAATAGGTTCAGGATATCCTACAGAAATCCAATGACAAGTACAAGCAGCGCCATGATCAACACCGAGTGCCACATAAGTTTTAGGTGGGCAACAAAGTTTGGGTGCACTTGTAGAAAGAGAACCTTATAAGACCCCATCGAAAGATTCAACCACTCTGTTATGGTCCATAAACCATTACCAAGTATGTGGGGGATAATGATTTTGAGCTCAATATTCCTCCTTTCCTTGGCTTGCACCCAAGGTTTGATGTGGATATCCTTCGACCATATTTCCCACCATTATTGGACACCTTAGAGATAACAGAACAACTAACACCAACAAAGCTCAACCTCGACTGCATACAACATGCATCCAGTGATCATATTGTGGACAAACAAATCAAGGTAACTCACCAACAAAAGATCTAGCTTTATTGAGTTGTGAAAGCAGGGAAGCTCTTGCACCAAGGAAAGTGGCTCACCTGGGGCCAAATTTAGCATAAATTTCCTCATTTGATGGGGGAACTAAACACAATGGAGACCATTTCTTCCTAAGGGGGTAGGATTGATTCAAATGGATTTCCATTGCCTCCCACCTATTTCAACTGGCTCATTTTGGCATTTTTCCAGTTTGGCAGTTTTTTCCCTGGTTTTCGGGTCCTTGACTTGCGAGGCCATTTTGAGGCCCTAAACAAGGATTTTTAGGGCTCGCCAAAATCAGAGTGTATTCCTCGGATAGACATTTATAATAAGATATTGTGTGCCTAAAATGAATATCATTGCAAAAGTTACGACCCCAGGAAGTTGATGTACTAATCTGCCCAAACAGGGCCCACATGACGTTTGGTGCTTCATATCCTAGAGTTAGGTTTTTTGGATGTCTAGGGTTTTTGACATTCATGTTTATTGTAAAGAGGCCTTCAAAGCCTCATTCTAATCATGTTATTTTGAATGAGCGTGTGATCTAGGTGCATATTGGTGCCCACCCACCTATTCCACTTGGACCCCCACCATTGTTTCTTTCAGTTTTTTCAGTTTCCTTAATTGTAGCAAAATTTACTATTTTTGGCAGTTTTTTGGGTTCTGAACTTCCGGAGCCATTTTGAGGCCCTAAACGACTTTTTTTGGGTATCAAACGTCTAGTGAATATGACTCCATTCTACACTCAATATTCTCTATATAAAGTGTAGACCTCGGACGAAGTGTCATGTGCGTCAAACAAAGATAGTACGCCAAAGTTACGACCTCGGGAAATTGATGTACCAATTTACCCCGATGGGGCCCATATTCTAGTGTTTCATTTCCTATGGTTAGGTTTTTGGATGTTTAGGGTTTCCATTGTTTCTCAATAATATATAGGTGTTTGAACCTCATTGTAACATAGAGTTCAAAGGCCTGTAACCGCCACATCTCTTCTCAGAGATAAGTTACCAATGCCCTAGCTAGTTTATTTCCATTTTGTCTGTAAGCAAATTTTAGTTCTTTGATATTTATGAAATGAAGTGTTATTTCTGTTGCATATTTGTATTCATGGTTATTTTTGTATTCTGTTGCGTTCCTACATAAATTCAGATTAGTGGTATCAAAGTGGTCTTGTTTTTCTTGATCGTTCTTTTCATGTCCCCAACGAGGTCGGGGTATAGGAAATTAGGGCTTGATCTGGTTGAACCTTTGCAAGATCAACCTCACAAACCCTGATGATTGCCCATGGGGGACGAAAAGAAATATAAGGGAGCAGGGGATCCTATCAAAATATTTCTCGAGGAGACCCTTGAAAAACAAAGGAACGCGATGATGGATAACTTCGCCCGGATCCTTCAACGATTTCCCACTGGTACGACATCTACATCCAACAACCACTCTGGTGGCACAACCCCTTTTAAGGTACAAATAAAAATTTTCATTCCCATATTTGATGGAAAAATAGATTCAGAAGAAGTAGATAGATGGTTGAATCTATTAGAAGGATATTTCTTGGTTCATGACTTTTCTCACCAGGAGAAGATTATTTTTTCATTGTTCAAATTCGCCCACCATGTCAAGGACTAGTGGGAAACCTACTGTGAGAAAAAGGACACGGAGGAACCATCTTTGTTCTCAATCGTACCCACTTGGAATTGTTTTCGAGATTCCATCAAGGAACAATATTATTCCGTGGGGAGATATGAGGACAAGTACATACAATGGACTACGCTACGATAGCAAAGGGATCAAGATGTGCATGAGCTGACGAATCTATTCCATACCCTACACACAAAGTTGGGTATCAAAGATTTGGAGAAACATTTGGTGTTGAAGTACCGCAATTGTCTGCACAGATACATTCAAGAGGAAATGGATTTCCTCGACATCTCCTCGCTTGGTACAACATACCGATATGCTACCAAGATTGAGCATAAATTCAAATAGAAGAAGCGAGACTTTGGATCTATGAATCAAAAGCAAGAGAAAGGTGCCCCCAAACTATAGAACAAAAGACAAATCCAAGGCATGGCAGGTCAAGACACCCTGCCAAATCCGCAAGCAAAGAACAACACCGTGAAGCCGAAGAGGGACACGTGAAAGTGGTGTGAGTTCAATAAGAGCTCCACTCACAACACAAGTGAGTGTCGAGCCAAACAGTCATTGGTGGCCAAGATGAGGGATTTTGAATCAAATGGATGCTCCGACATTGAATCAGAACCTGAGAAGGGGAATGACAAAGGGAAGTAGATTATCGATGCAAAGCCCAACGCCACCATTCCCACCATGAAGATCCAAAAGTACAAATCAAAATATCCAGAGGAGGAGGACCATCTCTTCCACTCCCAAATGTCAGTAAAGGGTTCCCCATTATAGTTCATTGTTGACAGTGGGAGCCAAAAGAACCTTATTTCAGCAGAGGTCATGAAGCGGTTGGGATTGCCAACCAGAAAAAACCAACATCCATACACCGTCGGGTAGCTTCACCAAGGATGGGATCTTTGCATCAGCCAACAGTGTCGCCTTCCCTACAACATCAAGCCCTTCATCGATGAGGTATTATGTGACATTGCTCCTCTTGATGTTTTTGATGTATTATTAGGCCAACCATACTTATGGAAGAGACATGTTGTGTATGATTCCTAACCTTGTGTTGTTATTGTTACCTTGGGAAATAAGTTGTACAGGATACTAGAGGTACCACCACCTGCCGCTATCTCTTTGGTTACTGCAAAACAATGCAGTAAGCTCATTTCCAAAACCGGGAAATTTGTTTTCCTGATGATCCACCCTCAGGGAAATAAGAAGACTATGGTCACGACCTCCAGACAGGGCTCCTCTGCATGAAAACAACAAATGGACAAGGTCGTGGAGGAGTACCGGTACATATTCACCTCACCAGTAGGGGTGCCTGTACACTATCATGTCAATCACCCCATCGATCTAACCCCAGGTGCGTCACAGCCCAATGGACAAATCTATCAGTGCTATATTCTAGATAACAATGAAATCAAGAGACAGATCCAGGAGATACTTCAGAAAGGTTACATCCAACCAAGTTCATCACCTTGTGGGAGCCTGATCGTGTTGGTGCAGAAGAAGGATGGGACTTGCAGAAGAAGGATGGGACTTGGAGACTCTATATTGACTATCGGGTGCTGAAAAGGATCACTGTCCAGAATAGATACCCGATCCCATGGATTGATGACCTTTTGGACCAACTCAAAGGGGAAAAATATTTCAGGAATATTGACTTGAAGTCCAGGTATCACAAGGTACCAATCGAACCATACGATGTGTGGAAGACTGCCTTCAAAGACAAGGAGGGCCTTTTCGAATGGCTGGTCATGCCTTTCAGTTTGACGAATTCTCCCGCAACCTTCATGAGGCTTATGGACGACATATTTCAACCATTCAAAAACTCATTTGTAGTAGTGTACTTGGATGAAATCCTGAACATCATCCAGACTTGGGAAGAGCACCTCCACCACATCCGACAGGTCCTCCAAAAATTGCGGAAACACGAGTTGTGTGCCAATTTGGAGAAGTGCACATTTTGCATGACCCAGGTTCAGTATCTGGGATACATTATTGATGAGCGTGGGGTGCATGTGGATCCAACCAAGATCCAAGTCATCCAGGATTGGCCAACCCCAACCACTCTAACATAGCTTCACAACTTTTTGGGTCCTGCTAATTTCTACCACAGGTTTGTGTTGGGATTCTCTCATATCACTTGGCCCTTGAGTCAAGTCACCAAGGGAGGAGCGAAAGAAAAATTCTTTTGGTCGGAATATCAACAGAAGGCGTTCGTAGAATTAAAACATCGCCTTTGTTGTGCCACAATGCTCACATTACCAGACTTGCAACAACCATTTGAGTTCGAGATAAATGCCTCTGATTATGCTATTGGGGCAGTTCTTACTCAATAGAGGCATCCAATGGCATATCACAGTGTGAAACTGTCTGACACTGTCCGAAAGTATCCCACTTATGACAAATAAATGTACTCCATTGTGCAGGCTTGCCGACAATGGAAGCATTAAATTTTGGGGAAGGAGATGATCATCCACACAAACCACCGACCCCTGCAGTTCATACAGACACAAGTGAAGTTGCAGAATGATCGCCATTTGAAGTGGTCCACATATCTACAACAATTGCATTTGAACATCAAGTACAAGAAGGGTAGCACCAATAATGTTGTAGACTTCCTCACCAGACCACATATCATGGTGATAACCACCGTTCTCAACTCTTGTGGGCACAAGACTTCTGATTGGCCACTTCTCTACAAGAGCGATCCAAAATTTGGCCACACATACAAGACTCTCTTGGAGGGTAACCGAGTTCCAAATTTTCACCTCCAGTATGCCCTACTATGTCACCTGGGACACCTTTGTGTTCCTTCAAGCGAGTGTTCCAAGATGATTTGGGAAGCACACTAAAGTCGGGCCGTTGGGCATTTCAGGATCGATAAAACAGTGGCAGTATTGTAGAAGTATTTCTATTGGCAAAACCTTAAACAAGATATCGGGAAGTAAATCATATCTTGCACTGCCTGCGCCATTTCCAAACCGACCATTAAGAAGCAAGGCCTCTATACTTTGTTTCCTACCCCTAGTCTACTTTGGAAATCCATCTCCATGGATTACATGTCGAGCCTTCCTTCTACTAAGCATGGCAATGACTGTATTTTTGTGGTCGTCGACAGATTCTCGAAGATGGCCATTATGGCAGCTTGTAAGAAGAATATCACAGTAGAGGCCACTGCTAAACTCTTCTTTGAACGAGTGTGGGTACACTTTGGGATCCCATAGTCTATCATCTCAGATCGGGACAACAGGTTCCACAGTACGTTTTGGTCTAGCCTTTGGTCAATGCTGGACAACAAGCTCACCAAGTCCACATCTTTCCATCCCCAATTTGATGGCCAGACAATGGTCGTTAATAGGATGATCATACACATTTTGTGCATGTACAACTCAAAGAATCCATGCACATGGGATGAGAGCCTCCCCTATGTACAACATAGCTATAATTGGTCCCTCCACATCTCAACTGACCAAAATCCCTTTCAAGTGTGCTTGGGATTCCAACCACTATGTCCCATTGATGTAACCATTCCCTTTGTAGCTACTCAAGTTGATTCGGCTCATGTCCAGTTTGAAGCTGCTAAGGCAAACAACTTCATTGATCGCATTCAACACATTCGCCAAAAAGTTCATGAAATATTGGATAGATCCAATGCTAAGTACAAGAAACAACATGATCAACATCAGGTGCAACACAACTTCCAGGTGGGCGACAAAGTGTGGCTACATTTGCAGAAGGAGCGCCTCACTAGACCCCACCGCAAGCTTCTCTCTCCCCGATATGGTCCATACACCATCACCAAGGCTATAGGGGAAAATTCATTCGAGTTCAATATTCCACCATTCCTTGGTCTGCACTCAGTGTTCAATGTGGACCGCCTTCGACCCTACTTTCCACCTCTACTGGACACATCTGACATGGACGAACAACTCACACCAATAGAGTTAAATCCATACTACATAGAAAAATCCACAACTGATCGGATTATTGACACACATATCAAGAACACCCGCTAGAAGAGGATCCATCTATATCGAGTTGCAAAAGCAAGCCAACTCCTTCACCAAGGAAAGTGGCTCACCAGGGACCAAGTTCAACAGAAGTTTCATCATCTCATGGAGGAACTCAATGCAATGGGGACCACTTCTTCATAAGGGGGGGAGGAATGATCCAGGTGGATATTAGTGACCACCCGCCTATTCCACTTGGACCCCCACCATTGCTTCTTTCAGTTTTTTCATTTTCCTTAATTGTAGCGTAGTTTACTATTTTTGGCATTTTTCTGGGTCCTAAACTTCTGGAGACGTTTTGAGGCCCTAAATGACGTTTTTGGGCATCAAACGTCTGTAGAATATGAGTTTGTTTCCAACTCAATATTTTCTATAGTAGTGTATTCTTCGGATAGATATTTATAACGATGTTTCATGTGCGTTAAATGGAGATAGTATGCCAAAGTTATGACCTCGAGAAATTGATGTACCAATTTACCTCGACGGGGCCCATATTCTGGCGTTTCATCTCCTAGGGTTAGGTTTTTGGATGTTTAGGGTTTTCATTGTTTCTCAATAACATATAGGCCTTCGAGCCTCATTGTAACAAAGATTTTAGAGGCCTATAGCCACCAAATATCTTCTCAGAGATAAGCTACCAGCGCCCTAGCTAGTTTATTTCCATTCTGTTTGTAAACAAATTTCATTTATTTGATATTAATGAAATGAAGTGTTATTTCCGCTACATATTTTCATTCATGGTTATTTGTGTATTATGTTGCATTCCTACATAAATTTGTATTAGTGCAACCATCACATATCTTCTCAGAGATAATCTGCCACCATTCTAGCAAGCTTGTTCCCACTGCATTTTACAATTTCAAATTATTTCCTTATTGAATAAACCAATTTTACTATATATCTGTTATTTTGTGTTAAGAATCTTTTGATAATAATTTGTATTCATTTCGTTCTTCAAATATATTCCGGATCATATATTCCTTGGGATGGACAGGTCAAGGGGAAGAGAGATTGAGGAAATTCAGGATAGTTGTAGGAGAAAACTAGTGGGTTGTGTGATATAGAGCTGTGAAGGAATGTGAGAGGCACCCTTATTTTGTGGATTCCTAGCCCCATATCGATGGTGAATTTCTGTTGAAAACTAAAACAACAAGTCTATGGTTGGGTGGAACATCCTTCCCAAGCAACTAGTTGCACAAACATGTTATCAAAGATAAGTGTTTATATATTTGTTGAGATATTCCATGAATTTAATTGCTATACTTAAATATATATGTGTGTGTGTGTGTGTGTGGTTAATTGTTGTTGTGAATGATTTATTAGTTTCATTCATTTAAATTTAGAGTGTTGTACATGCATTTAAATATGAGTATTAGAAATTAGTTGAATATGTGGTTAAGTCGTAGCCGGTAAGCCACACGATTTGATTAGCAAAAAACAATCGCTTTTATGTGTATTTCCGCAAGTAATGTTCCTTGGTTAAGTTGGGGGGACGTTACAAAATGTTGTCAAAGCTGAAGGTTCAACACTAAGATTGTATGGGCCAGGAGACAACACAAATTGAGGATATTCATGGTTATATATTTTATCTTGTGGTGAATTTGGGGGGAAAATGGTGAATATAAGTGAAATCCCCAAATTACAAGAAAATTTTGAGTTTCGGCGCTTTATAGATGACAAAGAAAAAAATTATGGCATAGATCTACAGGTTGCAGAGTCAATTTTGGCCTAAAGGGTCAAAATATTGTGAGTTTCATGATGGTTGTGAAGTTTAGTAATTGGCAGCCCAAATTAATTTGACCTCGAGAATCCTCAATTGAGACTCAATCACAAAAGATCAAAACAAGGAATTCCCAAAATAACTTTGAAAAGAAGGTTTCATAAGGACTTGGAGTCGAGCATGAGGTTGAGTCTGAAGGGAGGAGTATGAGGATGTGAGCCTAAAATAACAAGAGCCATCTAATTGACCAGATATTTTCCCAGCCATTGGATTTGCAGGAGGTGTTTTGGGAGAGCTCATTCAGAAGGTTGGGAACGTTTTGATGTCCGACGAACTCTGTATGACCGAGGTAACCCATACGTAATTTTGGGAGCCTGAGATGATTGTGGCCACTGAGTGACATGATTGTTTATCATTTGATCTATCAGAAGCTCATGTTCCCTTGGAAGGTTTGAGGGTGAAGGAAAATTACATTTCAGTGTTTCATGTCAGATGACATGTCAGCAAGGTTGGGTGAATCTGCTAGTGACACATAATGGTCGAGTCCAAGTCTTCGCAAGGAGGTTGTTGGAGGGTTCATTCAGGAAGGTTTCTGATGAGAAAGTCTGATAGAGAAAGCCTAATCTTGATTTAGGATAGGAACAAACTGATTAACAGACTGAATACAATAAACACAGAGATATAAAGAATAGCACATATATCTAGTGAGCAACATCTTCTATTGAATAATGAAATAGGATAAAACTGTAGAACTGAAACACTTGCTCGAATGGTGGTAGTTGACTCTGAGAAGAGATGTGGCTTATATGCATATCTGTCTGAGTATAATGGATTACAATGAGGCTCTAGAGGCCTTTTTGATATTACTCATGAATGCCAAAACCTTATACATCCAAAAGCCTAACCTTAAAAGGTGAAATGCCAAAAGTCATGTGGCCCCCTATGGGTAAGTTGGTGTAAGTTGGTACATCAACTTCCCAGGGCCGTAACTTTTTCATACGACCTTTGTTTTAGGTGCGTGATATCTCATTGGAAAGTTATTTCAAAGAGATACACATTCCACCATCAAACTCTGACTCCATCTAAAATTTGACTGTGGCGAGATAAAAAAACAATGTTTAGGGCCCCAAAACATCCTTGAAAGTACGACAAGATGTGTTGACATGAAAAAATACAAAATAAGCCAGTTGGAGTAGGAAAGAGGCCACCAGTATCCACCTAGAGGATGTGTGGGGCTTTATAAATCCCCAGAAGTGTAGAAACCACAATTACAAAGAAGTACAAAAGAACATGCTGAAAAAAAATGGTCAAGAGGAGCCAGTTGGAATAGGTGGGTGGCCACCAATATCCACCTTGATCAATCCTCCCCCCTTAGGAAGAAATGGTCTCCATTGAGTTGAGTTCCCCCATCAGGTGAAGAAACTTCTGCTAGATTTGGCCCTGGGTAAGCCACATGCCTTGGTGTAGGAGTTTCCCTGCCTTGACAACCTGATAAATCTAGATCCTCTACTAGTGAGTTCCCTTGACCTGTGTATCCACTATCTGATCATTGGATGATTTTTCCATGAAGTTAGGGTTGATATTTTTCGGTGTCAACTATTTTGTGATCTCTGAGGTGTCCAATAATGGTGGAAAATATGGCCAAAGGAGGTCCACATTGAACATTGGATGCAAGACAAGGAAGGGTGGAGTGTTGAGCTCAAAAGCCTTGGTACCCACAACCTTGGTGATAGTGTAAGCCATAGAAAAGTGGGAAAATATTTTGATGGGGCCCCATGAGATGCTCCTTCTACAAATGTAACCAGACTTTGTCTCCAACCTGAAACTGGTGTGGTACCCTATGTTGATCATGGCGTTGCTTGTACTTAACATTGGATTTCTGCAAAATCTCCTAGTCCTGATGGCGAATGTGTTGAATCTACTCGATGAATCTGGTGGATTTGTCGATCACAGATTGATCATGGGAAGAGCTTGTCTGTGTGATGGCAAGAGGAAGTGCAACATCAATGGGTCCCAAGGGTTGGAATCCAAAACCCACCTGAAATGGGTTATGACCAGTGGAGCTATGGAGAGCCCTATTGTAACTGTGTTGAACATAGGGGAGACTCTCATTCCATGTATGTGGATGCTTACAATTGTACATATGTAGGATGTGCACATTCATCTAATTGACGACCTCTATTTTCCCGTTGGTTTGAGGGTGGAAATTAATGTATTTTGTGAGCTTGGTGTCCAACAATGATGAGAGACTTGACCAAAATGTGTTGAGGAACCAAATGCCCTGGTCGGAGCTGATGGTTTTTGGTATCCCAAAATGGACCCACACTTGTTTGAAGAAGAGCATGACAGTATATACTATTGTGATATTCTTCTTGCAGGATGTGAGGATGTCCATCTTCGAAAACTGATCAATGACCACAAATACACAGTCATTTCCTTGCTTGGCGGATGACATGCTAGACATGTAATCTATTGAGATGGATTCCCAAGGCTTTTCAGGAATAGGAATATGGGTGTATAAGCCTTGCTTCTTGATGGTTGGCTTGGTAATTTCTCAGTCAGTGCAAGATCTAATATACTTGCCGACGTCCTGTCAAAGTTTTGGCCAATAAAAATGTTTCTAAAGAATGGCCACAATTTTCTCCATGCCAAAATGTCTTGCCACCTCACTGTAGTCGCCTTCCCAAATAATCTTTTCACACTCGCTTGTAGGAACACAAAGATTCCCGAGGTGGCATAAGATTCCATCCTGAATGTGAAAATCAATGACAGTCTCGCATGTACCCAAGAGCTGATAGGTGGTGGCGAAGTCTGGATCTTGCTGATAAAGTCGGGGCCACTCGGATGCTTTATGTCCATAGGAATGGTGGAAAATAGTGAGTCCAATCAAAGGAGGCTGACTAAGATAATCAATGACACGATTTGAGGTACCTGTCTTATACTTGATGTTGATATGGAAATGATGCAGGTAGGTGGACCACTTCTAATGGTGGTTGTTCTGCAATTTTCCCTATGTCTATATGAACTGCAGAGGCTTGTGATCAATGTGTATGATCATCTCTTTTCTCAGAATGTAATTTTTCCATTGACAATAGGATTTTACATTGGAATACATTTCCTTGTCGTAGGTGAGGTATTTTCGGATAGTATCGAAGAATGTCTCACTATGGTACGCCACCAGATGCCTATGTTGAGTGAGAATTGTTCCCACAACATAGTTCGATGCATCAGTCTCAATCTCGAATAGTTCTTGCAGATTAGGTAAGGAGAGTACTGGAGTTGAGCACAAGCAATGTTTCAGATCATGGAATGCTCGTTGTTTTTTCTTCCCCCATACAAACTTGTCCCTACCACTGAACTTGGTCAACTTACTAAGGACCTATGTAATATGGGAGAATCCAAACACAAACCGTCGGTAGAAGTTGGTTAGTCCCAAGAAGCTCCGGAGCTCGGTTAGTGTGGTCAGGGTTGGACAGTCACAGATGACTTGGATCTTAGCTAGATTGACATGTACCCCATGCTCATCAATAATGTAGCCCAAGTACTGGACCTTGTTCATGCCAAAAGAGAATTTCTCCAAGTTGTCATATAGCTTGTGTTTTGGCAGAGTGCTCAAAACCTGCTAAATATGTCGCATATGCTCCTCCCACGTTCTCTTGAAGATGAGGATTTCATCCAAATATACCACCACAAAGGAGTTGGTGAAGGGTCTCAATACATCATCCATCAACCTCATGAAAGTGGTTGGTTCATTTTTTAAGACAAAGGGCATGACAATCCATTCGAAGAGACCTTCTTTAGATTTGAAGGTTTCCTTCCATACATCAGTTGGTTCGATGGGAACCTGGTGGTAGCCAGAATTTAGGTCAATCTTGGTGAAGAAATTTCCCCCCTTGATTTGTTCAATAAGGTCATCAATCCTGGGAATGGGGTACCAGTTCCTAATTGTGATTTGGATTAGGGATTTGTAATCAATGCAAATTCACCATGTCCCATCCTTATTCTGCACAAGTACAATCAGGCTTCTGCAAGGGGAAGTGTTGGTTCTGATGTGCTCCTTTTGAAGCAACTCTTGGATCTGTTGCCTGATTTTGTCATTTTCTATCAGTGAGTGACGATAGAATGGCCCATTAGGTAGAGGTATGTCGAGGGTCAAATCAATTGGATGCTTGACTTGGTAGTGTGTCGGTACCCCTGTAGGTGAGGAGATGTCTTTGTATTCTTACACGATCCCATCCACTTGCTTTTGCTGCAAAGAGAGGCTCTGTGCAGAGGGCACAGATTTGGCGGTGAACTTCTACTTATTGTGAGCATGTATCACAAAGAATATGAACTTCCCAGTCTGTGAGATGAACTTACTGCATTTCTTAGCAGAGATTAAAGAAATAACAGTAGGCGACGCTACTTATAGTATCTTGTATAATTGTATACCTAAAGTAATAATAACACTGTGGGGTCTAGATTCATACACATAATGATTCTTCCACGAATATGATTGTACTAAAAGAACATCACAAATGTCAAGGGGAGAAATATCACACAGTACCTCATCTTTGAAAGGCTTGATTCCGTCGGACAGACGACACTGTTGGATGACACCGAGATCTCTTCCTTGCCGAAGCCAGTCGATGGTGTAGGGATGCAAGTGCGATTTCATGGTAGGTCCAGCTGCTTGATGACCTTTGTTGAAATTAGTTTCTTCTGAATCCCACTATCGACAATTAAATGAAGCATAGCTCCCTTTACCTACATTTGTGAGTGAAAGAGGCATTCTCCTTCCTCTGGTTCTTCTGGTTCGCTTGGTCGGACTTTGGTGGAATAAAAAGTGGCACTGGGTTGAACATCGATAATCCACTTCCCTCCTTTTGGATTTGATTTGGAATCAGAATCGACCTCTGACTCAGAAGCCTTCAGTTCGACCATGAGTTACTTCTTGGAGCGACATTCTTTGGTGTTGTGCCAAGGGATTTTATGGTACTCACACCATTTCCCCGTGTCCTTCAAATTTTCATTTCCCTTCTTGTGTTGTGGCTTGGACTGGTTGTCCTGAGGGTGGCCCTCTCAACTTGGTCCCTTTCTATGTGGGTTGGGGCCGAATTTTACCTGCTTTGGTTGTAAGGGGTTTGCAGATCCAAACTCTCTCCTTTTCTTCTTAAATTTATGCTCGATCTTGACCGCATATCTATAAGTTGTTCCAAATGAGGCGATGTCCAAAAAATTCATTTTTGTTTGAATGTATCTATGAAAACAACTGTGGTATTTGATAACCAACTGACACTTATATTCTTTGATACTGAATTTGGTGTGTAGCGTATGGAAATTATTGGTGAAATCTAGTATTTTTTGGTCCCTTTCTTGATGTAGGGTGGCCCATCTAGTGTATTGGTCCTCATAGCTTCCAACAAGGTAGTATTGTTATTTAATGGAATCCTTGAAGGAATCCCATGTAGGGGCCACCACAAACATTGAAGATTCCTCTACGGCCCTTTCCTCAGAGTAAGTATCTCACCAGTCTTTAACATGGGGAATGGCCTTGAGGAGTGAAAAAGTTATATTTTCCCTATTGAAAAAATTGTGGATCGAAAAATACCCTTTGATCATATTTAACCATTTATCTACAAAATCCACATCTATCAGTCCTTCAAATAACAGAATATCAAAATTTGTGTGTACCTTGAAGGGGTTAGCATGGAAGCTTGATGAAGATGCTTCTCATGTGGGAAGCTATTGAAGGATCTGTGCGAAGTTGTCCATAATTTTGTTCCTTTGTCATGCAAGGGATTCTTCAAGCAACATTTTAATAGGATCTCCTGATCCATCATATTTCTTTTTTTCCCCCATGGGTTGTTGTCGGGATTGGCACAATCGATCTTTCAATGGCTCGATTGGTTCGAGTCCCAACTTCTTGTACCCAGATCTTGTCGGGGACATGCATGAAGAAAAATAAACAAAGAGTAGATTGCTCTGATACCATTGATCTGTATTTAGGAGTGGAAAAAACCGATTAACAAACTAAATACAATAAACACAGAGATATGAAGAATAACACAGATATCCAGTGAACAATATCTTCTATTGAATAATGAAATAGGCTAATACTTTAAAACTGTAGAATTGAAACACTTTCTTGAATGGTGGTAGATATCTTTTAGAATATATGCAGTTGTTATGTGCATCTGTATGAGAAAAATGGATTACAAAGAGGTTCCAGAGGCCTTTTTGATATTACTCATGAATACCAAAACCCTAGACATCTAGAAACCTAACCCTAGAAGGTGAAACACCAAAAGTCGTCTGAGCCCCTATGGGTAAGTTTGTGTAATTTGGTACCTCAACTTCCTAGGTTCGTAATGTTTGCATACAAACTCTGTTTTAGGCATGTGATATCCCATTGGAAAGTTTTTTAAGAGAGCTACACATTTTGTCATCAAACTTTGACTATGTCTACATTTTGACTGTGGAAAGACAAAAAAACAATGTTTAGGGTCTCAAAACGACCCTGGAAGTACAACAAGATGTCCTAACATGAAAACATACAAAAAAATCCATTTGGATTAGGCGATAGGCCACTAGTATCCACCTGGAGGATGTGTGGGGCTTCATATAGCCCCATAAGTGTAGAACCCACAATTACGAAGAAGTATAGAAGAACGTGTTGAACAAAAAAGGACAAGAGGAGCCAGTTGGAATAGGTGGGTGGCCAACAATATCCACCTAGATTCGAGACCAATAGGCTACTGAAGCTTGGAGTTTGGAAAGGTATAGGAGCATGGAAATTTTTTTTTATGATGGAGGGTTTCTGATGGGAAGAGTTCAACAATGTTCAGACTATGATTTTCGGGGAATTCGTGTAACTAGCAATTGAAACTTTCTGATGGGAAGGTTCCAAAGAAGAGTTATGACAAGATTGCAGAGGTATAGACACATCTTGGAAAGGATAAGAATATCAATGATTGGGATTAATCCTGATTTTGAGATCAATGGTTTAGATCAAAATATTCTTACAATAGTAAATTAGTAAAAAATTCCATGAAAATTTTCAGATTTTGAAGGTATTTGTCTTGCGGGGCATTTTTTAGGGCCTAAACAACATTTTTATAAAATCAATTTTGTATGAAAATGTGTCTCCTTGGACACACAGTTTATAATTATAAAAATATAGAGCTCGGAGAGATATTTCTATCAATCTATATTGTTCTCCAAACAAAGCTTGTATGAGGGAGTTATAGCCAAAATAGTGAAGGATTGAATTTAGTATTAGATTTCTTTTATAGGGCATAACTCCTAGTTCAAGAGTCAATTTTGAACCCAAAAGCAGTTTATGGAAATATAATGGACTATAGAAATCATCCATGGAGCCATATTTGAGTTTTGGGTATCGAAAAATGTACTGGCATAGAAAGAGCACACATGTAGCTTGGAGGGTTAAAAAGGGGAAAATGGTCAAAACTTTCGAAGACCATAACTTTCTGCTCGGAACTCAGAATTGGAAAAATAAATAGTCAATGGAAATTTATTGAGGAGGAGAATCCATATATTAACCAATAAAGTTATTTTGAGAATAAAAATTTTCATTCAACTCAAAAGGAGATGATTGGTGGCATTAAAGGGAAGAAAAAATTATGATTTTGCATGCACAATTTTTGTAGAAATAGAGGTTCTAAGAATCAACTTGGTTTATATATGAGAACCAAAAAAATGGAATATTCCCAAGGGTCTTAGACTCATGAGGAATAATTCATAGGTTTGCATGTCATCATGGGTAATTTTGAGACTGAGTCTAATGGAAGAAGAGGTAGGAAAAATCCCATAACTATGAGAAGCCTATAGAGAGAAGTGAAAAGTTATAGGGATGATAATGAAGGGGTTGTGAAGGCTCATGAAGAGATACTTCAAAGTTTGAAAATGTTGCAGAAGAAAGCCAAGAAAGACTCTGGCACTAGGTAAGAATCTAGTGCTAGACAAGTGACAACATCCAAATCCCATAGCAGAAGGGATGTGAATGGGAATGATAGGTAGTCAATTAGTAGGAGAAAGTTCCATCACTCCCTAGAGAAATCCACTAGGAGAGATCATGCTAGTTTAGGGTGAGGGAGCATACCAAGTGTGTCCCATGTCGGGAAATAGAGGATAAGGCTTGAATGAGACATCTTTTAAGGTGAACTTAGGAAGATCCAACCACCAAATTTCAATGGTGAGCATAGGAAGAGAGAAGAGGAAGAGGCATGGCTATTGGAAATGAAGAAATATTTCCAGCTGCATGATTACCCCTCTGGGGTAGAAACAAGAATTAAAACATATAATTGCAAGGAAATACAACCATGTGGTGGGATCAACTTAATAAATCCAAGAATATTGATGAGAAGACGGTCTCATAGAGGCAACTCAAAGGATATTTTCAAGATAAATATTTTTCTGAGCATTACTATGAGAGGAAGATGAAAGAGTTCTTTGAAAACAAGTTCGGAAGAATGACAATGGATGAGTGTGAGAGGAGGTCCTTTGAATTTTTTAAGTATGTTGACTTCATAAAGGATTAAAAGGTAAAAATACAAAGGTTTTTGAGTGGGTTACCCTCTTTCTACAATGACAAAATACAATATGATAACCCCAATACTTCAGAGGAATCCATAAGGAGAGAAAGAAATATCTATGAACAAAGAAGAGGGATACCATTCTTTCAAAATACTTGGAATAACAAGATGAAAGGAAAGAGGGAGCAAAGGAAGAAAGGTTTTAAGCCATCCTTTTTCAAGAATAATTCTCAAGCAAATCAACAAGTCTAGTTAGTCAATAATGAACACAAGACAAATGATTCTTTTGGGAAAAGGCTAAGGAAACATCCTATACAATGTTGGGGATGTGAGGGGAATCACTTGTATAAGGACTTTCCTCAAAAAGGAGAAAGAATGAGGATTTTCCACAACATTCAGGAGATGAAATAGTGGAAGACATGGGAGGAAGCATGTCAAGTATTTATGCATCCTTCGAAAACAAGAAAGAAAAATATCAATCCCCCATGATTGAAGTGGAGGGTAATATTAATAACCATCCCATAGAAAATTTAATTGACTCTGTAGAGAGCCATAGATACATAAACTCTAACATTATTGAACTATTTCACTTGCAAAGGAGTAAACATAAGAAATCTTGGTTAGTTCAGTTAGCCACAGGGGTTAAGAGAAAGATCAATGAGTTAGTTAAATATTGTCCGATAGACATTAATGGACTCAACATAAAGGTATATGTTAACATTATAACTTTGGGTTCATATGACTTTATAATTGGCATGGATTATTTGGAAAAACACCATTTTATCCTAGACTATTAAAACAAGAAAATAACCTATCTTGATGAAAAGGGAAAACAAGGAAAGATTCAAGGATTTCCAAGAGTTGTGGTTGTTAGAGAAATTTTATCCATGTAGCTGAAAAAGAGTTTTAGGAAGGGATGTCAAAAGTTTGTAGCCCATATGGAAGAGGCAGCCAGAGATAAAGTGACAATTCTTGAAGACCATCAAATCTTAAAATATTAAAAGGATGCTTTTGAGGAAATCCTAGGATTGCCACCAAATAGGGTCATCAATTTCTCTATTGCTTTCATGCCAGATGTTTCCCCAGTTTCCAAGACATCTTATAGAATGGGAACACCAAAATTGAAAGAGTTGCAAATGCATCGAGAAGATGTTTCCAGAAAGGAGTATACATGACCAACTGTGTCATCTTGGGGAGCCAAAGTTCCTTTTGTGAAGAATAAATATGGCACCTTAAGGCTTTGTATTGATTTTAAACAACTAAATAAGGTCATTGTAAATAACAAATATCCCTTCACAAGGATTGGTGATTTATTTGATCAGTTGAAAGGTGCAAGAATATTTTCCAATATTGACTTGAGATCATATTATCATCAAGTGAGTATAAAATAAGAATAAATAAGAAAAACAACATTCATAACAAGGTATGGGAATTATGAATTCATGGTAGTATCATTTGGACTATGAAATGCCTCCATTTATTTTTATGTGTCTAATGAATGGAGTGTTCAGGGAATGCCTAGAAAAGTTTGCAATTGTTTTCTTATATTATATTATCAATTACTCTAAGTCTAAAAAATATCATGAGAATAATTTGAGAATAGTGATAAAGGTTTCCAGGCAGTAAAAATTGTATGCTAAGCTAAGCAAGTGCATATTTTATCAAAATAAGATCCATTACTTGGGAAATATTATTTCAATAGATGTGATAGCAGTCGATCCCAAGAAGATAGAGGCCATTAGAGGATGGCCAAAGATAAGAAATGTGACAGAGGTCAGGTCATTTATGGGTCTTGTGGGTTGTTACAGAAGATTCAAAATAGGGTTTTCAAATATTGCAAGCTCAATAACTTCTTTGCAAAAGAAGGGAGTGAAGTTTGAGTCTATTCCCAAATGTGAAGAGAGTTTCCAGTAGTTTAAAAACACTTTGACAAGTGCGCTCATATTAAAGATTTCATATCCCTATGAAGACTTTATGGTGTGCAAGGAAGGGATCGATGGAGTCCCCAGTCAAAAAGATCATGTTGTATGTTTTAAATCTAGAAAACTAAAGGAAGTTACGCATGGTTTAGAGTTAGCAACAATTGTACATGCATTAAAAATGTGGATACATTACCTCATGGGGAGGATATTTGAGCTAAGAACATACCAATTTGGTATAAAACATTTATTTGGACAACCAACATTAAATGTTAGGAAAACTAGATGGCTAGAGTTTCTTAGTGAGTATGAATTTGAAATTAAACATATAAAGGGTAAAAAAAACCAGTTGGGTGATGAACTCAGTAGAAGAGATCATGAAGTGCATGTTTCATGGATCAACATGTATATGGCATATTTAAAATATCAAATTATTGAAGAAACAAATTTAGATCAACTTACAGCAAAGAAATTTACAACAAAAATTTAGAAATTATGAATTGAAAGAGGATGATATCCTCTTGTACAAGGGCAAGGTGTATGTGCCAAATTCCATGGAGCGGAAATTATCGTGCTAAGAAAAATGAGCAATGTTCCATATATTGGACACCTAGAATGTCAGAAATCCATTACAGTTGTAAGGAGCCAATCCTTTTGGACATGAATGGATAAATAAGTGGTGAACTACATAGCCCAATGTCTAGAGTGCCAAAAGGTGAAATCAAAGCATGGACATCCAGCAGGATTGGTACAACCATTGCCCATTCAAAAATGGAAGTGGGAATTGGTTACAATAGATTTCATTACAAAGTTGTCCAAAACGGTGAAGTAGCATGATTCCATCATGGCGGTTGTGGAAAAATTGACTAAGGAAACCCATTTTATTCCTGTGAAGACAACACACAAGGCAGTAAACATTGCATAGATTTACATGAAGGAATTTTCTAGGCTACATGGAGTGCCTAAGGCAATACTTTCAGACAGAGATTCCAATTTTACATCCAAATTTTGGCAACATTTGTTCAAAGTATTTGGAACAAATATGAATCTTAGTACAACATATCACCAAGAGTCAATTGGGAAAACAAAGAGGACTAATAGGATAATTGAAGACATGCTCAGAATGCATGTGATGGATCAACCATCAAAGTGAGAGGATTATATCCACTTAGTGGAGTTTTCTTATAATAATGGGTATCAAGCCTCATTAAAAATGAGTCCATTTGAATATTTGTATGGCAAGAAGTGTAACACACAAGTGAATTGGGATAATCCAATAGACAAAACCATCACTGGGCCATATTTTTTAAAGGAAATGGAAGAGAATATGATAAGGATCAAGCATAATTTAAAGGATGCTCAAGACGAACATAAGAGTTATGTCGACAAGAACACATTTTTTATATATTTTAAAGTGGGGGAACAAGTTTTCCTAAAAGTTAAAGTAAAAAGAAGTTTGATAAGATTGGGTTGTTTCCCAAAGATGGCATCATGCTATTATGGGCGTTTTGAAATATTAGAAAATATCGGGGAATTGGAATACATAATATCATTTACTACATCCATGAGAGTGCATAATGTATTTAATGTGTCATTATTAAAGAAATATGTGCCTGACTCTAACCACATAATTTATTGGACTATGATCCAAGTGGAAAACGAAGGGGATTTTCGGGTGGAACCAGTACACATCCTGTAATGGAAAGTCAAAGTGCTATGAAAATAATCCATAGAGATGGTAAATGATCAATATACCTACTAAATTCCTAAATGAAACATGAGAGCATGAATAAAACATGCAAGAAGAACACCCACAAAGTTTTTCTAATTTTGAAGAAGATAGAAGCTGGAAACACAAGACTCCATTTTTGGGAAGATAGTTTATGCAACCACATATCAAAATTCTTGGTCACCCGTGATGACAACCATGATTAAAGAATGGTGAATATTGATGGACTGAAGTAAGTGAAGGGGGGAGATTCCTTGGGTCAGCAGGTTGAGAAGAATGTGATATTATGGCTGGGACTGTTGTTGGAGGGTAAAAATTGCAAAACAATGTTTTTATTTTCTATGTATTGTGATGTAAATTTATATATGTATATTTACATGGTGTGGTGCATCGAGTATGATGAAAATTTTTAGGGGAGGGGTAATGTAACAACCCCACTATAATCCCCAATTTAATTAAAATGCATAATCTATATATAAATGTGTTTATGGCCAAACAATGTTAATGCAAAAATGTATTTTCCTGAATTGTAAATAAATTTAATGCAATACCAATTGCTAGTATATGGGAATATATGGGGGACGATTAATCCACAAGAGAGAGGGAATTCCTAGAGAGTTTCCAAGAGGTTTATAAGGGGGAAATAATTTATGGCTATTAATTCAAACCCAAATTTCTAAATTTTATTATTATTTTTGGGAAAACTTCTATTTCTAGTTGAGTGTATGAGAGCTTGACCATTGAATACATATCATAGGGTGGGTGTGAGAGTCACATCCCATAGTTATTGGACAGAATGCGGAGTAATTACAATAAACATTGGGTAGAGTGAGCAACCAATTGTCTTGGGGAAAGAAAGGAAATTCAGATGGGTAGTAAGAGGTAGTTTTATACATGTAGGTTTTCATAGGAACAACAAGAGAAAACATTGAAGAAGAGATTTGTAGATGGAGTAACAAGGTTGGGATAAATATGGATCATGTTGGAGAATTTTTAGAGAATTTTGGAATTGGAAATTGAAGATCCAGGTTTTCAAGCCTTAAGAGTGAAATGTTGGGTGAGTTTCACTATATCAACGAGTGTGTGTTGTTGTTTGCTAGTAGTTTTTCCTAGCAGTGATTTCCCTTGTGTTCCCAATTGCGAGATTCTAGCTACTTGTGCTAGAGAGACCCGTATAAATGAATGGGATGAACAATGGAATAAGAGAAGTGAAGGGGTACATTCCTTAGGTTGTTCAGGTCAAGTGGAAGAGAGCCGGAGGAAATTCAAGATAGTTGTAGGAGAAAACCGGTGGGTCGTGTGACATGGAGTTGTTAGGGACTATGAGAGGCACCCTTGTTTTTTGGATTCCAAGCCAAAAATTGGGGGTCACTTGATGTTTATAAATGGAAAAACAAGTCTATGGTTGTCTGGAACATCCTTCCAAGAAGCTAGTTGCACAAACGTTTTATAAAATATAGTTGTTTATCTATTTGTTGAGTTATTCCATGAATTTAATTATTGTGCTTAACTATGTATATATCTGAATGGTTAATTTTTTTGTGTGAATGATTTATTTTCTACATTCATGTTAATTTAGAGTGTTGTAGATTCATTTAACTATGGGTATCACAAATCAATTGAATATGTGTTTAAATTGTAGCTAGTAAGCTATAGTCTTTGATTAGAAAAATAAAATTTCATTTTTATGTGTATCTCTAGAAGTAATGTTCCTTGGTTAAGATGGGGTACGTTACACTACCTCTACCACCTCTCTCCCTCCCTCTATCTTCCCATATCTCCGTAATATCTCTCTCTCACTACATCACTTTCTCACTCACTTTATGTCTCCCCCTCTCCCTCTCTCTCTATCTCCCCTCTTTTCCCCTCTCTCCCTTTGTATCTCTCCACATATTCCCCACATCTCTCTCTTTACCTCTCTCACCCTCTCCCTTCCTTCATTTCTCTCTCTCCCCCTCCCTCCCTCACCCCCTCACTACCATAGACTCTCTCTCTCCATTTGTCCTTCCTTCCCTACATTGCTATCTCTCTCTCTCTCTACGTTCCCCTCTCTCCCTCCCCTCTCTCACTTTACCTCTCGATACATGTATCTATATAAATCTTTGTCTCCTCCC
>SNQJ01S0077779.1:20292-33040 GCA_010110895.2 Picea sitchensis | reverse complement strand
TATTTTATTACTATAATATAATGTAATGTATTAATTAATTAATAGATTAATACATTCTTAAAGTATTAAAGTCATAATACATTTTAAAGTAATAATGTATTTTAATTAATAAATTTTAATACATTAATACATCATTAAATACATTAGCACATTGTATACATTTTAAATGCAATAATAAATTAATACATTTTTTTTTTTTTTAAATAAAAAAGTGGAACCTGCTATATTAGATAGACAAAAAAACTTTTACAGAGTATACAAAAGAGTAGGTCTGATGTCACCCAAAATGCTGTCGATTATCGGAAACCAGCATAGGTGGAGGGCAAGTATCAGTAGCATGATAAAACATAAAAACAGAGTAGCATCTGTCCTACCCGGAGGAAACCAGGACAGATGTCTATAGTCTAAACGCACATAAAACAGTAACATAATAAAACTAGGAACCAAGAGAGCATAAAAACCTAGGTGCCTGGTGACCTATCATCCTCGCCAGTCTGCCGCGTGGACCCAGCCAGGATGGCGAATGCTTGCGCGCAGATGGGGCATTTTCGCTTAGCTGGAGCATTGGAAAATGCATCGAGGAGCATGTCCATGCGTTGGCCCATGAGGAGGGCCCGATGCTCTAGGTCAGACAAGTGGCCACGAAGGTCGAACATTAGAGCCAGGTGCTCTTCCCGGAGAAGAGAGCCATGCATGCTGCCACCCACTTCCACCGCCACTCCAAAACCCGCATCGAACACCCTCTGCTCCGCATCAACCTTTGCACCCTTCGTGCCTGCTTCATTCACCTGTATGTCATGGCAGCTGAAATTGTCGTCACCGGGCCAGGGGATTTCTTCCACAATACAGCCGGGGGTATCGTCTTCCTATGCCGGAATGGGTCTGCGTTCCTCCCGATGGGTCGCCGCAGTGGCGCGGGTCTTCTCTATAATCGACAGGTCCTCCATGAACGAGTCTTCCACCACTATACAGGGGGGAAACTCCTCCTCAGTACCAGCTTCCTGTCGGGCTCCCGGTGTATTAGCCTTGACGTCTCGGCTACAACCAACTCCTGGTTCAACAATGGTGGCGAGCCGCGCCAATTTCTCTGCCCTGGCTTTCTTCCGAAGAATGGAGGTCGCCAGAGCCAAGGCGCATTCCAATTGCTCCTTCCGTCGCCGCTGCGCCTTATGTTCCTCCCAGGCCGCGCCACGGTGAGGTCTGCCTCTCTTTCGAGCCATGGTGAAGGAACAAAGAAATTGCAGGTAAAGGCAGATGAGCCAGGACGAGAGCAGTTGCAGGTGCGAAGCACGAGCAAGCCAACTCTGTCTCGTTACATACAGAGAGAAATACAATGAAAATGCAGAATGTTGGGGTACGATGAATGCTGGACTGCACCAAAGCGTCCAAGCGATAAGCAGAGCCGAGGCAGGTGCAATCCCGCTCTGTCCGGGCAAATAAAAAACCAAATAATTAGGAGTCGAGGTCACCTGCCCGCACTTAACCCTTGCCATCCCGAGTGCGCCGAGGTCGTAAATGTTCATGCGAGGGAGAGGTCCCTCCGTCCTGCAGTTGCAGCTATGGCCGTCCCCCATCGTTAATGCAGAATTGTGGGTGGCGGCCATCGGCATTTATGCCCAGGCTGAGTGCGAGTCCACCTGTCGCCATGGAGCTACGTGTCACCCCATCCGGGATAATAAATTAATACATTAATAATGCAATCATATATAGATTTTAATTTATTTAGTAAAACATTATTAAAATGTTAATACATCAACAATACATTACTACATAATTAATAAATTAATATACTAACTAATGTAATAATACATTAATAGATAATTTATTAAAATATTAATACATTAATAAATATATTTTTAAAATAGTAATACATTTTTAATTAAATAATACATTTTAATACATCATTACATACACTAACGCATTAAATCCATTAATAAATAATTACAAGTGCTAGAACATTTAATACATTAAATCTATTAATAAATACATTACGAAAGTATCATTAATAAATTATTAATACACATATAAAATAATACATTAATCTAGTAGTAATAGATTAATCTTAATATATTTAATAATACATTAATAATGTAATAAATCAATTAATTAATAGATTATTAAATACATTAATAGATACTTTATTAAAATATTAATACCTTAATATATAAAAATATTAATAAATACATTACTAAAGTTTAATACATTAATAATGTAGTCATATATTATATTACTATAATGTATTTGGTAGAAGGTTATTAAAATGTTAAATAAATTCCCCAGATGGTGTGCCACCTTGACAAGATGGAAGCAACTCCATGCAAGGCCACCTGGCCAGGACACACGACACCAGATGTCAACCCAACGTCACGTCCTCCCTCAAATCCCCATTAGCATTTAAAAGACCCACCGTCACCTTTCCTCTCACTCACACCATAGACAAGAGGTGGCGTCGATAGACAAGAAAAGGAGAGAAAAGGAAAAAGTCTCTAAGAAGAAGAATGGTGCTTCCAAGAATAAGAGAAATATTGAAGCAAAAGCAAAGGAAGCTACAAAAATGGAAGCAAAAAAGAAAGCAATGACAGATAAAGTAGCGATAGATGAAGTAGAGAGGAAAGCCAAAGTAGAAACTGATAAAGTAGTTGAAGAAGAGAGGAAAAATAAATATATCGAAGCCAGAGACACCACTCAACCAATGGACATCGACCTCCTTGAGACACCAACAATAAGCACAAGCACTCAGACTCCACTTACTAGTCAGGGACTTGGAATATGGACCCCATTTCAACCAAGTGAAGTCCTTAATATGAGGAGCTTCACCTATGACAGTGTAACATCCCGCTCTTGCGCACACTGAGCGGACTTATTCTTTGAGGACACTTGCATGCAAGTGATCCAGTTCTTTATGCGATTGGTTGTTGTGATTATGATTATGAGATATTGTGTATTTGATGATATGTTATTTTGTTATATTTACATAGCCATGTGCTATTGACTGGGTTCTCCTGAGTGTGTAGGACTTTGGACATTAAGGATGCAAATACATCGATGAAACCCCTTGGACTCTGGATTGAGTAAGGGAGTGGACTGTTAGGGTTTTAATGTTGTTGATGTGACATAGGTACATATCATTAGATGTTATGATGTTTGATTATTATTGTTGACATGATTTGCTGATGGATGCAGGCTGACGAAAGCTTGTCGACTGGACTCACATTTGGAGTAGAGGGGTCACGCACAATAAATAGAGACATTGAGGGAGAGGTGTGGCAGCATCCCTGCCACAATCTACTAGCACTCATGCCATGGATCGAACTATAGTTTAACAATTACCTAGTTCGAGAAGACCCATGATGTTATGAGGGAAGACTGTGACAGTCGCTCACGATGATTCTCAGGGGCGCGCAATAAGGTAGGGTCGTTATTCCTTAGAGACCCTTAGTCTCCCATAAGATCACCTGACGAAGTATTGACTCTAGGGGTTTGACGTCTACCAAATTCAGTGAAGAGGCGAGTGGCACCCTTGGAGCATGTAGTGCATCTTGAAGGGCACGTCGCGTGAATAAAACAAAAAGAGGCGAGAGGCACCCTTGGAGCATGTAGTGCGTCTTGAAGGGCATGTCGCATGAATAAAATGGAAAGAAGCAAGTAACACCCTTGGAGCACATAGTTCGTCTTGAAGGACACGTCACACGAATAAAACGGAAGGAGGCGAGTGGCACCCTTGGAGCACATAGTGCGTCCTGAAGGGCACGTCGCGATTTTAACTAGTAAGTAAATAAAACTAGTGCCTAGAAAACTATGCCTCCTTAGGACCTAGTCGGCCTTAAAATGAATGATGTGATAAATAAAGTTTAATGATTAATTTTCCCTTAAGAACTGTCGCCAAGCCTAGTGAATTGAAAACCTAGGTCTGAGTAGAACCTTAGAACAAAAAAAAAAAATGATTAGACATATAACCAGATTAAAGTGGAAATTTTAATTCCAAAAGGTTCTTTTTTATATAAAATTTTAATTCACTAAGGTCCTTTTTATAAAACTTTTCACTAAGTTTCTTTATCTAAAATTTTAATTCCCTAACGTTCTTTTTATAAAATTTCAATTCACTAAAGGTTATTTTATAATTAATAAGAGAAATTCAAACTTTAATTATTAAAGTAAAAAAAAAATTAGGAGGATTAAATTCATAAAAAGAGTAAATGGTTGTTTGTCTCAACTTGCTAATTCTAAACTTAGTTAATAAAAGAAAAGGGAAATGTTTAACTTAGTAAGGAATCTAGCCTTGAAACTTTCTATTTATGAACTCAACTAGGAATTAAGTAAGGCGTAAGTCATTTAAGAATTTTAAGGGGATAATGGGACACCCATGAGCGTTTTTAGGAATGCCTTTTAGGTGGGTGAGGGAAATAAGAATATTTAATTAATTAATAAAATTGATTTTCTGGTGCAACTAGGGGATCAGGCAACATGTGTACGGGGGAGGTTTTTCCTAATTAAATAAATAAAAAGGGGAATTTAATGAGGGATTGGGAAACTAATGAATAATAAACTCTATAAAAGAGATGGCAGAGGAGGAGTATGGATCACATTTGGTTTGCGTAATGTTACGCTGCTGAAATTTATCTTGACTGAACTTTCTCTTGTGGGAGTTGGGATACCCAGCTCGGGTAACCAGTGGTAGCTTGACCTTGCGAGGTGAGTTGGGTGCTAGAATTTTCTGGTATTGTGTGTGTGGCCCCTTTGCAGCTCAGAGGGCTCAGGGGGAAGAAGAGTACCCCTAGCGTTGGCTGGGAGGTACAGGTGAGGTCACATTGGTTGGAAAGTGGGAGATGGACGAAGCGCACGTCGGACAACGACTTCGGTGCATTCACATTTGGCTAAGGTACACCTGTTAAAGTTGTTCTTACAATAAAATTTAATTTACACTTGTTTATTTTACTGTACTCGGATGAATATTTCATTTCCATGAGATTTCTTTGCACGTGTATTTTTATGGTAATCATAATCCCTTTGTCCCTTGATTCTTTAAGTAAGAACCTCTGCTATCCACAATATCCTTTATTTCTGAGTTACTTTTTATTTGTGCGTGGCCAGAATGAGCCTCGGACTCAAACCTAGCCCGTGCTCTGATATTTCTTGCCTGCTTTTTCTTTATTCCTTGATTGTGCTTTTATTTCATTATTTTCTTCTCCACAGAGAAGATCTAGATGGAGATTTGTGTTTTTATTTTCTGTTCCTTGATCCTTTAAGTTATTAGTCTGTGCCTGAGCAGTCGAACAGGAGCAGAATCGACTTTCTTTCACTCCGGTGTTAAAGATTTAGATTCAAATTCCCTGCTTTCCTGTGCATGGATAATACGTGTAGGATCATTCCTGTACCCAGCGTTCATTACAACGATTTCCTCTGCAATTTTCCTTGAGTTGTAATCTCGACACCCTCTCTTTTTACTTGAGTTTTCACCGTGTGTTTACACATTTTTTTAAACCTCCCATTACACAATGTTTCCACTTCATTACGTTCCAGATCTCTTGCTGGATTACCACTTAATTTCTCTGCGTTTCCACTTCTTTGCTTTGCATTTCCAGATCTATGATGACTGCGTGGGTAATACTTAGAGTGTGCAATACGCTTGCGCTATCATTGTTAGACAATATATTTATTGTTATTTGCACAATAATTTAATTATGAATTTTATGGTTATGTAGTTATGGATTTACACATCGATTTAGTTATGGATTGATCAACATTTGATTGATTAGCATTGAATATTGATTTTATTATTACTATTGTGCTTGATTTGCATTGATCAACATTTGGTTTGATTAGCATCTGAATAGTGATTTTATTTTACTACGACGATTTGAATTGCATTCTAATAGAATTTGAAATTCGCATTTGAAATATAAATTGAATTAGCGATTACAATGAATAGCATTTGAAATTAAATTAAAGCGAATAAAGAAAATAGCATTGAAATAACATTTGAAATAACAATTGAAATAACCATTACAGCGAATTTATAATATGTGATAGACAACGAATTTATGACTATGTATGATAGCAAATTTATGACTGTGTATGACTGCATTGTAATTGTTGTTGTGTATGATAACGATTCTTAATAATAATGAATGACAAACAACAAGCTTGTATATATATACAGACAAGGATTTGTATACAGACAACGTTTTTACACAAACAACGATTTTATATATACAGACAACGTTTTTATCCAGACAACGATTTTGGTATATATATATATATATATATATATATATATATACAGACAACGATATTTAATAATAATGAATGAAAGCATGTTTATACAGACAACAATTTGTATATAGGAATGTCTGACAATGATTTGAATTCCATTTGTTTTTGTAATTGTTAATGCCTACTTTGTATTTTTAGGTATTTTGAATGCTCCACCTGGTATATGATTTATGCAAGTTGATTGAGTACGCCTTAAGATACATCCCTATCTCTCATCTTCTGTATATATTAACACAAAATTTTAAAGTTTACAGATTAAATTTTTATCTGGAGACCTGCGTCTAACTACGAGTGAAGGGGTGGTTTAAACCTGCGAGTGTTTGGAGTTCTACTGAATTTCTTGGTTAATAGTTGTCCTTTGGTTATTGGTGACGCAAGTCGTTACAAACTTGGATTTGGGTTGTATTGATTGTGATTCTCTCTAGATGAATTCCTTTTTTTTTTTTACTCTGACAAATCTGAACTCATTCCTGAAGAAATTGGATGGTGTACTCAATCAGGGTTAATCTTTTATTGATCCCATAAATTCCCTTCACCATCTAGAGTAAGGATGTGAGGATATTCTGAATCTGTTGGAATAATTGGTTGTCTTCCAAGATTCATCCTTGATAAGATTGCCTCCAAATCCAAGAGACAGATTGCTAGTCTTAGGATAGTACTAGACTTTCGGTCCCTAAGCAACAAGTAGACTACAGTCCACACGAGTGGAGATCGAGTGAGATTTTACCCTGTCATAATTTTGAGGCAATCTCTAAACTGAGCTTATCCCTATTGCATAGATGTCTTGAAATATTTTGTGTACTTCTTACTATACTACAAAGCTTATTTCGGTCATTTCAATCCAAATAGTTAAAGCGATATATGGTAAAAGCATCCACTGCATGTATTTTGTTGGCAATCTTGAACTTGTTATAGTATCGTTATGGTTAAAATTGAGAGTACAAGGCCTCGGTTATGTTTTCACTAATCTTGGTCACTACTCAGTACACCACCACTGACTTTAAAAGAACAATTAGATGTTGTAGTCAAGAAGCAATATCGTCTTAAAAATATTACTTGTCAAATATTTTTAATAAATTACTTACTATGAAAATTACTTGTCAATATTACTTATCTATTTTCATCTTAAAATATTATTTAATAAATTGGTTCCCACACAAGCTTTTGGTTTTTTCAAACCTACTTACATGGTCAAGTACTTAGTTAGGTCCTCAAGATTGTGTATATCTATACTTTAATTGTTGGGAACTAAGTAAAGTGGACTTCCTTATGGTTAAACAAATCTGTCTAAGGTACCATGCAAAAAACCATGATACCCATCTAATTGAAAGGATAATATTTACTTTCCATGGCATTTATTACTACAATAGAAAAAAAAGGGGGGGGATTTTTAGCACTTGTTACACGTCGTATGTTGTCGTAACGACGAGGTCGTTACATACACTAATACTAGTAAAATCATGCATGAACGTATAAAGAAACTTCCTACCACTCAAGGGTTGTCGATCTCAGTTCTCACACAAGTCCCCATGATTGGAGATGTAAGGGATAATCCATAGCCACTTCTTCAATAGGTACTGCATTCATAAATGCTAATGAGGAAAACATTCAGAGACTATGCCAGCAAAATGAAGAGAAAGAAACAAATATCAAAGAGTTGGAAGAAAGACTCCAGCAAGTGAAAATAGATGAAAGAATTATGAGAAATTTTGTGGTGAGAAGGTTAGGAGATAATTGGAAGAGGATATTATAGACATGTATGCTCACTTACACCTCTTCCAGCAAGAAACCACTACGATCTTAGAGCAGAACAATCAAATACAAGAAAAACTGATTTAGTTCAACACAATCTGAGAGGGCATCCACGACATTGACAGAGGGATTGTGGAAAATATTGATGCGCCGACCAAGTTGTATCGACAATCGACATCAGAAAGGAAGACATATGTGTATGCGCTAGGTCGTTGCCAACAATCATGGAAAAGAGTAGATAAGGAGGTCACTAAATCAATGAAAATATGCTCAAAGATACACAAAATTGCATAGGAATCAATGAAAGGTAGTTGACTACCTCAGTTGGACGGGCTCGATAAAAATCTAGTCACAAAAGAGTTGGTAGATAAGGTGCACGATAGTACAAATCGCAGAAAAGGAGTCGTCAAAGAAGCCACCACAATTTCCAAAGATCTAATAGAACAACATCTCCTACAACCTGTAAAATTGCACACTTAATACATGAATTCATGGCGACACTATTAAAAGACATGAGCACCCTTGAAGACAACATTTCCATGCACAATGCAACACTAGAACAACTAGTCTACCGAAGGATCAGATCTCTGTATGACCATCTAGAAGTATGGATAACATACCTTAGGGAGAAAAATCTTTGAATAAAGATGAAATAGTATCTACAAAGTGTTACCACTTGTTTCTTATTTTGTGTTTTTCCCAACCGACTCCAATTTTGTCTTTATTTTACACTTGTCATTAGGCAAAGGGAAACTGAATAAAATTTGTAACAAATTCTTTAAAATAAGAATACCAAGATTCATGCATGATTTACAAACTACTGTATAAACGAGGGAAGATGCCCATTTTGTAGGGGCTCTTCAAGTAATGTATAAACTCAAGAACTAATTCAAGAACTTATACTTTGTTAAGGAATATTGAGAAGCCCTCAAGGCCATTTTTATGAAGAAAGAATATTTATGTGTGAAGCTTTATTTGTTGTGAACTATTTCAAGTGGAGATGTATGATATTCACATGGACTGTAAGAATGCATGTTTTCTTATGGATTAATATTATGCATTCTAGATGTTATTTTATAGTTTTAAGTATTCTTTCACATATCTTTAAGTCTTGGTATTGCTGAGTTATTTACGTATGCATTGCTGAGTTGTTTACGTATGCATTGATATAATTTATACTACTTCGGCTATATATATATATATATATATATATATATATGCACTTGCATATGGTTCTGCTCTTCTATTTCAACTTCTTGTGTGGAAGTTTTATGTAGAGCTCGGTCTCATTTACAACTCATTGGTTACTTTAGTGCTTTCCTATCTAGGATAGGTTAGGATATATTAGTAATATATTAGTTTACTTTCAATACATAGTATTCATTTACATATTTTCATTGCATATCCGTTTATCATCCATTCTCATTGGTAAACCGGACCGTAACTGGAAAGAAAACCCAAAATAGAAATGGCAGCCAAGCCAAATTCTAGATGGGTTTCCTAAACCAAATTGTGCATAATCTAGTTGAGACTGTGTATCAAGGAGTACTCCTTGCTGTTGTTGGGTGAATTCAGACTCGTCAACATGTACCAAACTTGCTAGTGTGTGAGAGTGTGAGAAGGAGAGAGAGGAAGACAAAGAGGGGAGGTAGAGTGAAAGTGTGGGAGGGAGAGAGAGGAAGGCATAGAGGGGGGATAGAAAGAGAGTGTGGTAGGGAGAGAAAGGATGGCATAGAACGGGAATTGAGAGTGTGTGTGAGAGAGTTTGAGAGGGAGATATAGAGGGGGGTAGAGAGAGAGGTAAATGTAGGAGAGAGTGGTAGATGTAGGACAGAGAGAGGAGAGATAGTGTGAGGGAGGAGGAGAGATAGTGGGAGGAGGGGTGAGAGAGAGTGTGTGAGAGTGTGAGAGGGGGAGAGAGAAATAAAAAGAGGAGGGGTAGAGAGAGAGTGTGAGGGGGAGATAGAGAGGAGGGGTAGTGAGAGGAAGGGGGGGAGAGAAAGTGAGACATAGAAGGGGGGTAGAGAGATAAACAGGGACAGAGAGAGAGAGAGTGAGACTAAGAATAACAATGAGGAGAGAGAGAAAGGGTGGGAGAGATGTGAAAGAGAGAGGGATGATAATAGGGGAGGCAGGGACAAAGGTTGAGAGAGAGAGAGAGAGAGAGGAAGTGGGTGTGAGAGTGGGAGGCATGGAAAGACAAGGTCTAGTTCTAGGTATTTCCATGTATTGCAATGTCTAGGTATTTCCATGCATTGCAATGTCCAGGTCTTATCATGTCTAGGTCTTACCATGTATAGGAGTGTGAGAGGGAGAGAGAGGGAGAAAGAGAGGGGGGTAGAGAGAGAGACTAGGAGGAAGGGGTGGATAGAGAGGGAAGGGAGGTAGAGAGAGGTAAAGAGAGAAAGGGGGGAGAGTTGGGGATATATAGGGAAGGGGATTCAAAGTGTGGGGAAGAGAGTAGTAGATGTAGGAGAGAGGGGGGGGGAGAGGGGGGTGGAAAATAAGAAATAGGATATAGGAACACTTGCACGTTCCTGGAACGCGTGTGCGTTCTTTTGAATTAATTTTTTTTTGGTCGATATTGGCAACTTTAGTGTATGTGGATGATTTAGGTTCGAGATGAAAAACCTAGTGGTTCGATTTGCAAATAGACAAAAACCTCCATTTTTGTGAATACCTTTCTATATCTTTTTTTTTTACGTTATTTTTCTATAGGCTACTGTTGGCGATGGAAGTCACTCCTGGATTGCTTGCAGGAGTAGAGCCCGATGCCCATCAGTTTAATGTCACGATTTGTTTTGAAGGGGTGACCGAATGGAGCGAAACTCGAGGACATATCACTCTAACTCAGGGACTGAGTCTGGTACATATGGTGACAAAGAAGGTCTTGATCCAACTTCAGCCAGTGGGTTGATAAAAGGGTGAGCAGGTGGAAGACTTAGTGAGGAAAATGATCAAACAGCCTTGGGCAACAGGCTTACRRCTACTTGCAGAAGAAARAACAYYGAGCAAGATCCTCTTGGATTCAGGGTCTTAAGAAGCTGAGGAGGACTCGACTGGATCCTCCAATTCCAAGTCACTCAGCGCTGAGAATATCACAAGAACTGGTTAGAAACATAATAACTGCTACAGTGATCCTACCAACATCATCCTATAACAGATATAGCTCGACTGGATCCTCCAATTCCAAGCAGTTCTAACACAGTGGAACAAAGATGTAAAAGAGGCTGGCATTCATCAGGCAAGAAGTCTCAAGAGTGCATACATAACCAGAGTATCAGTTCTTCATTAAAGATTTACAACCGGGAGCTAAGCTCAACCATCGATGATTACAAAAATGGCGAAAATGCCTACATATACTCAAACTAACAACAACAACAAAATTGAGACGTAGCATTGAAAGTTTTGCGTCTGCATGGCCTCTGACAACACGGAGCTGCAATCTTTGAATGGTCGTGCAACTTATGGCAGACGCAATCGATCTTCTGACAGTTTCTTCGGTGACTCGACGTGCCTTTAATTCATTGCAGGACCTCCCCATTATGGCGGAGACGATGTCTAACCACCATCAACCACTTCAATAACTGCTTCTTGGGATTGAGGACGATCTGGCCAACTCAGCACCTTGGAGTGAGGAAGGCTTCTTGCGCTGCCACCTAGGATAACTGAAAGGCTTGGTGGATAGACATGGCGGCCAACGCGGAGAAAAGGGCGCATGGTAAAAAGGGGGGATGGCGTCAGGTTATGAGGACGTGGAAGAGGAGTGGTGAGGTGTGAGGAGGGTGATAGAGGATGGTTTATGGTGAAAGGCCTCGGGAGGAAAGAGGGAAGGCGAGAGATAACGAACTCGCCTTTTGGTGAGGGGCCAACGTGAGGGACACATGGCGAGCGATGAATGGACGACGAGAAGGAGGAGGGACCATGTGGACCGAAGAGGGGGGTGGAAGAGTGACACATGGCAGCATGAAATAGGTGGAAGGAGGACATCATGATGAGAGAAGGGCCCACGCCGGTTAAACCCAAAGTGGCTGAGTAGGATGAGGTTATCCAAGCACCGTTGATCCGGGCGTTGAGATCTCGGCCGTCGAAAGTTGCTCCGTCGATTTCGGACCCCCCCCCTCCGCTTAAAGGTAGAAAGGCAGGGGGGGTCCGGAATGGTCTTCATCACCGTTGATCCGGGCGCGCCAATCTGAACCGTTGGAGAGTTGCGCCCGTGATTTCGGAACCCCCCCCCCCGCTTAAAGGTCGACAGACAAGGGGGGTCTGAAATTCGTTGTGCGCCGTTGATCTGGGCACATGAATCGCGACCGTTAGATTTTGCACATGGTTTACCGCGGGCGTATTATCACCCAAGACTTAGGACAAGTGGGTTTTTGACCCAATCTTTTGCATTCTACCCCCCTATACAAGAAATATCGCTAACATTTGGCTCCATGGGGGATAGAGTCGTCCATGTGATGCTCTAAGAACTCTTTTGCAGATTCAGTGCCTTTGTTGTTGGGCTATGGAGTCATTTATTAGTCCAAAAAACAACAAAAAAAACAGAAACAATATGTACAAAACGACACAAAGAGAGCCAACTGTGGCTCACAGAAAACATTTTTTCAAGAAATGCCCATTTACTGGGCTGCTGAAAACTTCATTGCCTTCCAGATCCTGCAACCTGTAAGTGTTGTTTGGAAATACTTCAAGGATCTTGAAAGGCCCGATCCAGAGGGCA